>BQNB010047433.1:0-31870 GCA_026074375.1 Tanacetum coccineum | reverse complement strand
GAATAAAAGACATGCTTCTTGATTTTATTCCTTAGATCTAGTAATTTTTTCCACCCACAACTATCATTACAGTTTACTTCAATGTCCCATATGCTTTTCCCTTTTAACTTTACCACATTAACCCATTTAACCCACAAAGACTCCTTTCCTTCAATAATCTTCCAAAGCTGCTTTACTAGAAGAACTTTATTCTAAATCTTCAAGGATTTAATACCAATCCCCCCTTGTTCTTTAGGCAAGCAGACTTGTTTCCAGGCAACTTTAGCTTTTCCACTAGTCAGAGGCCCTTAACACCATAGAAAACCTTTTAAGAGCTTTTCAATCTCCTTAATTGTGGTAGTAGGCAACATATAAACAAAGGCCTAATAGATTTGCATAGAAGATAACACTGAAGCAATCAACTGAATTCTTCTTGCATAAGTAAGCATTTTGTTCTTCCAACAGTTAATTTTCTCAGCCACCTTGTTCACCAGGCTCTTGCAATCATTAATTCCTAATTTCTGAGAAATGAGAGGGACACCCAAGTACTTCATTGGAAGGCTTCCAACTTGAAAAGGCATGATGCTAAGAATTTCATTTTGGACACTCAAAGGCACACTTCCAAAGAAAATAGTGCTTTTACCTACATTAGGAAATAGCCCAGAAATGCTACTAAATTGATCCATTGTTTGCTTAATCACTCCAACAGATTCCATATCTCCATTACATAGAATTAACAAATCATCATCAAAGCACATATTAGAAAGCTTAAGCTCTTTGCATCCATGATGATATTTGATTTTTCTTGCCTTCTGAATGTTGTTTGACAAAAGTAAAGAGAATACCTCCATAACCAATGTAAATAGGTATGGAGAGATTAGATCACCTTGTCTGAGTCCCTTTCCTTCATTAAAATATCCATGAGCCTCTCCATTAACACAGATATAGAATTTTGAAGTTTTCACACAGGTCATGATCCAATTAACCATCACATGATGAAAGCCAAACTTTAGCATTATTTTTCCAAGAAATTCTGAACTAACTGTATCATAAGCTTTCTGTATATCTATTTTCAAAGCACATCTTCTAGCGCCCTTCTTCCTCTGGTAACCGTTGAGCAGTTCTTGAGCATTAATATATTGTCTTGTATATGTCTCCCAGGTATAAAAGCACTTTGGTTGATATTTACCACTTTTTGGAGACCATTTTTGATTATATTAGTGAGAATTTTGCTAATGCTTTTATAAACAACATTATAACAAGCTATAGGTCTGAACTCGGAGACTTTGTTAGACACATCAACTTTAGGAATCAAGGCAATTAAAGTTGCATTGATCTCTCCCAATAACTTTCCATTCATGAAGAAATATTTGATTGCCAAACACACTTCTTTGCCAACAATATGCCAGGCTTTCTTAAAGAAGCCTGAAGTATACCCATCCGGTCCAGATGCCTTGTTACTATCTATGTCAAAGACAGCCTCTTTAATTTCCTCATCAGTTACAAGGCCAATCATATCTTCAGCTTCTTCTTTACTCAAAACTTTATCAAAATTTATCTCAACAGAGTCCAATGGCTGAACATCATGCTTAGACCCAAGAAAACTCTTGAAGTGCTCAACAAAGGCAGTAGCCACATTATCCCCATCAAATCTCACACCTTTCTCATTACAGATGCTTTTAATTCTCCCTTTATGCTTTCTAGATTTTAGTATTTTGATCACTTTCACTTAACCATTTTATTTTAGCTTTTTGCTGCAACAACTTGAGTTCATCATTAGAAGCTATCAAAGACTCATTCAAAAAACTAGCAGCTTTAGCCTTCATCTCAGTATTAAATGGGTCTTTCTCCATTTCAGCTTGGGCATTGATTAGCTTTTCCTTTAGACTAGTAACCTTTTTAGATAAATTTCTATTTTTCTAATTCAATCTATTTAATGGATTTTTAAATCTTTTAAGCTTCTGCACAACTTTATACATATGACACGCAATGATTTCACTCTCCCAAACTTGCCTCACATAATCAGCAAACTCTTCCTTATCAGCAATATAGTTGACAAATCTAAAAGATCTCCTATTCATCTTTAAGCCTTCAGGGATGGTAACCACAACAGGACTGTGATCAGAAATCACAAAAGGAAGGAACTCTCCTGATGCATTCTGGAATTGATGAATAAGTTCTCCATTAATCATAATTCTATCAAGCTTCTTCATGATGCTTGAATTAGGATTCTTCAATGATTTAGTCTATGTGAATTAAAAGCCAGAACTGCAAATGTCTTCCAATTCTAAATTGTTGACACAATCATTAAAATCACTCATATCTCCAATCATACAGGATCCCCCAGCAGAATGTTTACTAGTTTTAAGAGTAACATTGAAGTCTCCTGATGACATCAAATAACGTCTATTTTATAGCATCATTTATCCCTTGTTATTAACCCATTTTGTATAGTTATTGCAAAGAATTGTTACTTAATCGTTTATATTTGAGAATTACAGTAACTATGGAGTAGTTGGTGAATATTAGCAAAAGGCGCACATTCTGGAGCTTAAACGAAGATATTTTGAAGATTACTATTCTGAAGAACAATACGGCGTATTCATTAAGGAAGATACGACGTATTCGTGCCTGCACTCACCAAAGACCACAAAGGAATAAAGCTCAATACGTCGTATCCAGAGAAACTCAATACGCCGTATTCAAGATATAGTATGTGAATATTCTGGAAGATATCAAACGTGGTCCCTACTTCAAGAAACTCCAATACGCCGTATCTAATCCCTTGGATTATGTGATATCGAACGACTTCTGACCTATTAAATACAAAAGTACGTTTTTTAAACCATAAAAGGTCGTTTTCAGGAGGAGAAAAAGCAGGAGTGTGTCTGAAGAACCGTTATCAGTTCCATAGGAGACAACGTGTTAATTTTTTTATACTTTAGTAATCATTTAGTTTTTGGTATACATCGTTTTAAACTGGTTAGCTCACGCTACCTTGGACCTAAATAATTGTTTTTGTATTTAGTATGAAGTTTGTCCACTACTCCCTACATTCCCTCCCTCTCACTTACCCCTTAAAGGATATTCCTTTTCGTGTTTTAGCCATTATTATGATAGAACTGAATGTTTGGTATTTGTTTATCTCGGTTTTTCTTGTATTTTAATTCGTTGAATGCTTGTTTATGTGTATCTATTTATACTTGATTTACGCGCTTTTGTATTGACGACCTATTTATTCAAATGATTTGAGTTGATACGGACCAGTAATCTAGAGGTCTGGGATTGCTCTCCATATAGTGATTTATTCATCTTGAACCATAGATCACAAATTATTGTTCTGTATTTTCTGTGTCTAGGATACGCTTCGGGCTTAACTAGTTAATTGGATATTGCCAATGGTTTATTGATCGTGTTGACTAGGATGGCTGAAACTAGATGATTCAAACAAATATGTTCTGATTTCCTCCACCCCCCCTCCCCCACCAACCCTCGCCCCCCTTTTTTTCTCCCGTTTTTTTTCAAGTTGATAGTTGGACAAGTGTCTACTAGTGTATAAATCACCTTTATGCGGTAGGGTGGGTTAAAGTCTCTATGAGATTGGGTTTAACTTGATCAACATTGCTTTAAAGCCATAGATAGTTTTATAATTTGGCAAATAAGGATGCTTTATGCGGATGCTTTAATTGTAACAGAATTAATGTGTTTAGGTCTTAGGATGATGTAATGCCTAAGTCTTAAGAATGATATACCGCCTCGAGAGAAGAAATCATTGAACTTAATAAACAAACCAACTTTCTAATCAGATTAATAATGGTTAATACAGTTTTCTTATATTTGGCTCGACCGCTCTTTTATCTTTTGTTAATTTGCTTGCGTGGGTTAAAGTGCCTTGAATTGATTGTAGTCACCAACCAAACCGTGCTAGTCTCTCAGGCTGAAAACCCCCCTTTTCCCGTTAGAATTAGGATTAGGACTGACATAGGTTTAGAATAGGATAGAATTAACATAGATTAGATAACCAAGATATTAATTAAATTTAGATTAACATCGCTTCAAGTGTTCGACACCCTACTTACCACGAAACTACTACCGAGTCGGGTTAACTGTCTCGTTCAAAGTTTGTTTTGAGGTTTGTCAGCACAAAATATAAATTTAAAACTTGAATCAATAAAATATACACCACACAATGACACATTAAGTTTTTGGCGCCGCTGCCGGGGAGTGAAAATTAATCTTGATTTTTATTTGATATTTTGGTTTTTAACATTAGATTAGATCTAACCCTTAGGAGTAGTGTAATTTAGATTAGTGTATATTCTTGTATATTCTGTAAATTTTGTATATTTGTCTTTAATTGTTTGCTTGTATATATTTGTGTTTAATTGTTTGCGTATTTAATTATTTTTCTCAATACACTATTCTGGTCGATAGCTGAATACGGCGTATCCACTTCCATCGGATACGGCGTATCCAACTTTCTGTCCAATACGGCGTATTCATTCAACAGATTAATACGGCGTATCCACTTCTATTGGATACGTCGTATCGATCATCTGGAACAAAAACAAAAATTTTGGTTTTCCTATTTGATTTTCATGCTAAAAAATTTTCTATCTTTCTTCGGAGCAAATCCTACTGATTGTTTATCCCTTGTTACAGGTAGTGCATGACAAGGAGTTCAACAAACAAACTATTCACACCTTACAAAGAACCTGAACGAGAATTTCGATCATCTAGGAGACACTTCAAGTCACTAAGTCTTGACGAATTGAGATCGCCTGATTTCAATTTATTTTCTGACCAAGAATACTCGGAGGAAGAAGAAGCGGAAGCAATGGCGGAAACCATGGAGCAATACATGAGCAAGACCCGAACGGACTATGGATCGGGAGTTGCTAGGCCTAAGATTGAGGAAAAAGATAGTTTTGAACTGAAAGGCCAATTTCTTAAGGAGCTTCGAGAAAACACATTTAGCGGTTCGGATAATGAGGATGCGAACGAACACATTGAGAAAGTTCTCGAAATTGTTGACTTATTCCATGTTCCTAACATCACTGAGGATCAACTAATGCTCCGAGTCTTCCCTATATCCTTAACTGGAGCCGCAAGTCGTTGGCTAAGAAACGAACCAACTGGTTCGATCAAAACTTGGGAAGATCTTAAAACTAAGTTTTTGAACAAATATTGCCCACCTGGTCGAACTGCGAAGAAAATGGAGGAAATCAACAACTTTCAGCAAGAACTAGATGAAACCCTTTATCAAGCATGGGAGCACTTTAAAGAACTCTTGATGAAGTGTCCTCAACACTATTTGACTGAGATGCAGGAGGTAATTTTGTTCTACAATGGGTTGGATGTTCCAACACGACAGATTCTTGACTCAAGAGGTGCCGTTCCAACTAAGACAGCTGCCGATGCTAAAAAGGCCATCCAAGAAATGGCAGAATACTCTCAAAAATGGCATAATGGAATATCTAGAGGAAGAAGTACTGAGACTTCTGATGGACTGGCTGCTATACAAGCACAACTGAACAATCTAGGAAGAGAGATCAAGAAGGTGAATGAAAAAGTTTATGTTGCTTAAGTAGGATGTGAATAATGCAAAGGACCCCATTACACCAAAGACTGCCTACTAAAAGAAGAAGGGAAAACCCTAGAATAAGCTTACTACACGCAATTTGGTGGAGCTTTTCAAGGTGGGGGATATAGAGAAATAACTCCAGGGTTCTATCAAAGGAACAACGCAAATCCTTCATACCAAGAAAGAAGGCAATCAACGGAAGATATCTTGAGCAAATTTATGGGAGAATTAGCAAAAAGACTTGAGGAAAACTCTAACTTGATCAAAGAAATCCAAGCTTTAACGGATTCTTCCATAAGGAACCAAGGAGCATCAATTAAAACATTGGAGATACAAATCAGGCAAATAAGCAAGGTACTATAGGAGAGAGGATATGGAAGTCTACCTAGCTCGACTAAAACAAACCGGATAGATCAAGTCAAGTTAATCTTGACTACTATTGAAGCTGATTCACACCTGATACGCCGTATTGGATCTTCCTAATACGCTGTATCCTCTGGACAGAACCGTACACTCATGTATGAGACAAGACAAATGACGATTCTATTTCTAAGTTGTTTGAATGGTTACTACTATGATGGAAAGAAGGGATCATATGGACCACAATTCTTGGAAGCTTACTCTAAAGCTTCACATATCGATGAATCAATACCCCAAAAAGAGAAAGACCCAGGGAGTTTCATTTTACCTTGCTTTATTAATAATGTTTGCTTTGATAATGCCCTTGTTGACTTAGGAGCTAGCGTTAATGTTATGCCTCTCTTGACCTACCTTAACTTAGGATTAGGCGAATTAGCTCACGCTAAGCTAACAGTGGAATTAGCGGATAGGACTGTGAAATATCCAAAAGGAATTGCTGAAAACGTACTAGTAAGAATTGGTAAATTTACTTTCCCCGTAGAATTTATAAATCTAGATATGCCCGAGGATATTAAAGTGCCCTTGATCCTTGGAAGACCATTTTTGTTTATCGCCCGTGCTAAAATTGATGTTTACAAGAGAAATATTACTTTAAGAGTAGGGGAAGAAAAGATTATTTTCAAAAGTGTTAAACCTGCTAGTAGTTTAATTAAGAGGGTCTACATGCTAAGTTTGAGAGAAAGAATGGAACTTGATTTAGAAGCTAGGCTAATGGGAGAGACTTTGGTGTTAAATAGATCATTAGACCCTTTGAATGGAGATTACATTGAACTAAATGATCTAAATGAACCATTTGAGCTTAGGAGAAATCAAGGTGATGATTTAATGCCCACCATTGAGGAAGGTGAGGTAATTGAGGAATTTAGAACTAGGGATGGAGATCTTGATACTGGAATTGATGATTACCCTAGTTATTGCGACGATGATAAGAAAATCCACATAGACTGTGCCCACAACTTAAAGTTTTCATGCCTGATAGGATTTAAATTTACACACGTCAACTTCTTCCCGTTATTGTACATCAATGTGATGACCAAAAAGTTTCATAACTCTATAATGAAAGATAAGATGGTGTACAAAGGGGATAATGTTGTAGGAGCCTTAATGAATGTGCTTATTTTTGTTGGAACCTTTTCTGTTGTGACTGACTTTGCAGTTTTAGAAGATATGGATGCTTATCGTAATGAAGGAATGGGCGATGTTATTGTTGGCAAACCATTCTTAAGAGAAGTTGGAATTAAAGCAAGACGGTTTGATGGAATGATTACCATTTACAATGGTGATGATGAAGTAACTTACCAAATGCTGCGATCACATCCGAGGTTTAAACACCACACTAATGAGCAATGCAATAAAATCCCACCATTACTAAAGGTAAGTGAACATGATAAGATGAATGGGATTTCGCACTCATACCAAAAGTTAAAGAGGTTCTACAAAGGAGTTTTGAATCTAGGACCTGACTTTATCCGAGTTCCGTCAATGGAAGAATGGCTCACACGCGGGCACGTTAGCGTGCATGAGATGGAATGGTGAAGAGAAGCTGAAGACAAGTCTAACTTAAAGACTTCGCTGTAAACAAAAGTGCTTCCGGGGAGACAACCCGGATTGTTATTTAATTTTATCGAGTCTGTCTTACCAGACATCAATACGGCGTATCCGCTCCATACCATACGGCGTATTGATTATCTGGACGTTATCAGTCTTTACTTTTTATGCACTTTAAAAACATTATTGTCAGTTCTGGAAATACGACATATTCATTAACCTGATACAGCGTATCCACTAGACTGACTCGTATTTGGTTTGTTTAATTTAGTTTAAATTAACCGTAGAGGCCAAGATAGGAATGCACGTTTTTTCTATTTTTACACAGGACCTCGTGAAAGAAATATCGACGAATATTGGTGGAGAATTTACAAATCTGGAGATCTTAAAGTGTTGGAGTCTTGAAACTTCAAGACGGCTGTTTAACACACAATCTTGCTCATAAACGCAATTTGGAGAATTTACCGAGCAAATATTAGGGGAGTTTCTCATTCTAATTCTTTTTAATTCCCGTATTTTTAATATTTTATCTATACAACGAGGACGTTGTATAATTCAAGTGGGGTGGAATTAGAATGTTTACTTGTCCTATTTTTCACATTAAAATGATTAAAATGATTAAAATGCTTAAATTATGCTCAAATTTAAAAAAATTCAAGCATACTTTTGTGAAAATTACTTGATACATAACCCGCACATAATAACCCTTGTTAGATATTATGAGAAAATTTAGCTTATCCATTTCCAAATGTTTACCAAATTCCACAAAATATGAGTGTGCCGATGATGTGGTAAACTTTAGAACTTGGCTTGGTATATCTATTCGAGACCGCAATAATAAGTATTATGGATTTAATTGGAGTAACTTGTTTAAATTGGTAAATTTTAGGATTACAGCCAAAAAAGCCTATCCATGTTGTTTATTAACTAACTACACCGATTAACCCATTTCCACTCTCATCTTTAGAGTGAAGATCCACTAGAACAACCCGTAGAGCCAATCCTTTAGGAACTACACCAATTATTTGTTTCGTTACACCCTTACACCTTAACCTACCCGGTTAGATTAAGTTTAATTTACAGTTGCTAGTTGCTTAAAGTGTAAAGTTTGTATTTCTCGAGTCTTGTGTCATTTTCTATCTTTGGTGCGGTTGGAAATTTGCACATTGCAAATGGGAATGTATATAAATTCAAAACTCATGTGAGATTTTACTAACCATCCAACAAATGGTGAGTCCTCCGACGAAGAGCTCGCGACTGTCAAATAATAATATCCAGAATTATTATGAAGAATTATTATGATCGTGAAGATGGTGAAACTACTCCGAGTTTCGTATATAGTTAGATTGAAAAAAACCCGAAAA
Source organism: Tanacetum coccineum (assembly GCA_026074375.1). Classification (NCBI taxonomy): domain Eukaryota; kingdom Viridiplantae; phylum Streptophyta; class Magnoliopsida; order Asterales; family Asteraceae; genus Tanacetum; species Tanacetum coccineum. Next base: position 22,975 of record BQNB010047433.1, on the reverse strand, counting down.
AATGAGAAAAATTTGCAACAAAAAAGAGAAAGAAAGTTTGAAGATAATTGTTTCGCAAAGCAAGAACCGAAGGAATTACACGAAGGATCGATTATTCGTTGATACGCAACAAAAATCAACGATGTAAAGTATTGTACGAAGTGGAAGATATCGCCACTTGCCTTATAGAGTATGTAAAGTTTGGGATGATTGGGAAGTTGACCGTTACGGGGACGCCAACTTAGGTTGTTGTTTTTGATCTATGATCAAGACGTTGTAAATAGTCGTGTCTTTATCATGGTAACGGTCGGGAAAAAGTGTCTAGAATTGTATCTTGTCTTAATTTTTTGTTTCTGATTTTTATTTACAACAATTACTTCCTCTCTCCTAATGATTTGCGCTGTTTTACATGATTGGATTTGTACGAGCATGCATGTCTTTTCGTCGTTTCGGCCATGTATGCACTGTTAGTGCCTGGTTGGTTTATGTTCTTTTGGTGAAAGTTAGATGGTTCCTACCCTATATCATTCTTCATCCTAACCGTTGGTTAAATTCGAATAGGGATGTGATCAAACACACATGTCTATTCCGTCATTACGGTCATGTATGTGTGCTTCAGCTGCCTTGTTGGAATGGTACTTCTGGTAAAAGATTGTAGAATGATTAACCCATATTTACCTTTATAAACTTGTTACTCCTTGGCTTTAGTGGTGGAGATGTGTATCCTTGCCAAGCTTATAATAGAATAATATCGTTAACAAAGTTTCATAATTATATTAACACCACTGGTATCGCTCTCACTCGTACATCCGCTTACTCAGAACACAATTTTGTCTGCTTTGCCCTCTTGCTCACCGCTTGCTTTTGTGTCCCTTGCTTGGGACTTCCCGCAGGTCACCCAAACCGGTGCTACTCTCATTCAAGCATGCTCAACTGCCAGTTCTTGGCAGTACTAGGATGTATCGCGACCCAAGTCTTCCTACTAGTGGCCCGAAATGAATAGTTCAACTATCTCTCTCGTCGATAGGCGTTTATCTCGTTTAAGGGGAGTTGCATTACCTATTGGATAAAGTTGTATCAGTCGGGAGCTCAATGGAGCCCAACAGTAGCGACCATAACGTCAATACTTATAACATATGGTGACGGGGATATGCACTCAGTCTTTAGCTCCACAGACAGTTGTGATTGCAATTTTTTTTACTAGGATTCTGCAATAGCAACGGTAATAACTTTAGAATGAGATAAGTAGCTCAAGCGAGGCCTTAGGTTTTTGCTGAGTAGAAAGGACACGATTGTGTCTTAGACCCTTTTTAACGGATTCTGATGATTATCGATTTCAGGTTTTACTCGTGTCATATCGGGATACCATTAAGCCACTCATTTATAGTTTCTTATTTCATTAAAGAAGGTCACAAATTTATGTAAGTAAAAGAAATGATTAACCTATGGTTTCGGTGATTTTATAATTTATTTATTATAATGAAGAGGGCGTCCAATCCTTTCAAATAAATAATTATAAAGCATCCTACTTAATAATCTCCCGGTGCAATACGCGCACTCTCAATAACTTCAAGGTGATTGGATGACATGACGGATGCATGAGCTCTATGGAGTAATGGGACGAGTGATTTTAAAACTCGTCTTTGATAAGCTGGGAGTAAAAATGCCAGGCGAGATCAACATAGAGTTCAGATAATTAATGAGTACTCGGTTAGAGTAATAAGGGAAAGTCTCTTATAAACAATCGTATGTGATTACCATATCAATCTCCTATTACAAGTCCCGCCTATACAAGACTTGTAATACTTAGATTATACACAATCCCGTGTAAAAAGGACTGTGACGGGCCTTGTTAACATATCATTATTCATATCAATCCTCATATTACAAGTCCCCCGCTATACAAGACTTGTAATACTTAGATTCATACATAATTCAATGTAAACAAAATTATGACGGTCTCCGTGTAATACGATATTATATAAAGTTATGAAGAAAAATAATATTCTTAGAGACCATTGTTTAACTTACAATGTCTGATAACGAAGTGAGACTATTGCGCAACTCACAATGTCTAAGAAGTAAGATGAGACCATTGTATAACTCACAATGTCTGAGGTATAATTGAGCCATGTTTAACTCACATGTCTGAGGTATAATTGAGGACATTGTGCAACGCCACAATGTCTTAAGTAATGCTCTGGTATTTATATATATAACTCTTATATAAATAAACGAGCGATTTAACCAAAGAGTAAGCATTTATTATTACATTATATGTATATCACGTAAGCACTTAATGCAACACGTAATGTAAGCACATAAGCAAGTAGCGTGTATGCACTTTGAAAATGTTTGTTGTGATGCAATATTTGTGAAAACGGTTATAGTCTAGGGTAAAATATGCAACCTAGTTCTCTATAACCTGTGCTCTGATACAATCTGTAACACCCCGAAAAATATATTACAACGCAGCGGAATACCACAGGGGTGCTACTTCCATAATACACTAGCAATAGATACATGGAAGACCTCTAGGTGTCCTTTTGAAATTTTTACATTGTTGATTTAATCAAATCTGTCATTTAATTATAAAAATTTTGTCAATAATTGCATCCAACAATTGAAAAACTTGAATGTAAAGACTCCAATGCACATCAAATAATCCAAGCATCTAATTCACCTGAGAAAAACATGCTTAAAAGTGTCAACATTAAAGTTGGTGAGTTCATAGATTAGTTTAAATATGAAATGTATCAATGTATCATCACTAGTACCCATGTAAAAAACCCAAAGATTTACTAAAGATTGCACGGACATTTATGTCACCTAAAAGTACCAATCTTATCCCAAAGATTAATTAAAAGGAATGCATGAGCACCATTTTATGTCACCAAAAGTACCAATCTTAATTCCCAAAGATTTATAAAGAAGCAAAACACATTTATGAACGCAAAATGTTGTTAATGTATGTATTTGTTGGGGAGGCCCGATATTCCAACGAGATAATCGACATGTTATAGCGTTCGTTCCAGGTGATAGCTATCACCGGACGGGGTTGTCAAATCCGAATAGATCTAATTTTTATATCATTCTGCGTGGGCCATCACGCTTTTATTTAACTTACAAATATTTTTACGATATCGTTCTTACCATGCGATCGCTAATCACCGAACAGGGATCCACACCCGAATGATCTATTTTATAATATTCGCGCTCACCCTCCAAGTGATTTACAGTTCATGAACGGCTGTGACGTAGACTTGTATGTACCCAATTTGGGCAGTGATACAAATAATGCGTATATATATATACTCCCGTTACCGGTGTCTCCTCCAAGAACACCCGGGCAGTAATGTAAAAATATGTACTCCCGTTACCGGTGTCCCCTCCAAGAACACCCTGGCATTTCAAAAGTAAAGTATGTATTTGTGACCAAAAATGAAGTCAAATAATGTATCCCATAGCGAGCTATGCAAATAATTATGTAAACCAATTTGAAATCAGCTGTAAATGCATTTGCAAAACAAGCATGTTCTCACCCAAATATATATGTAAAACTAGTAAAACATGGTGGCTATAACTCACCTTGGATCAAAATCCCTTAAAACAATCAATTGTTATAAGATATCGCACGAGGAGAAGTATAAGAATTTGTTAGATAGACAAGCATGTATCCCAATAAGTATGTAAACCAATTTGTAAATATTCATGTAAATGCATTTGTAAACAAGCATGTTCTCACCCCAAAAATATATCAATTAAATCACAACTGAATCTGCAACGATCTCGACCACGACCTATAATTATGTCGTTCTATTATAGCACACGTATTAAATACGATCAACGATGTGTACATCGTAACCACGAAATCATACATATTTTTATATGTATACATACATGTATATATGTGATGAGAAATCCCCTTGCGCGTCTTTAAACCTTAACCCTTAGTATATTTTATGTATATATACTATTTTCCGTCCAATATAACTTATCTCTAATATTTAAAGAAAGTTACTATTTTTAGACCTTTCGTTTTTAGAACCAAACAATGATCTTAAAACTATTAATTGAAATAATATATTAACCGACCTTTAGATTTGACCCGCTATATCTTAACTTTTAAAGCAGACAATCCTCGCGGCAAAGTAAAATGTGATTACGAACAACTTTCATGTTTCGCCGGAAGGCTGAAACGGACTCGAAAGTGCTCAAATCGTTTAATTAATAATCTGCCAGATTTAATATATATTAAAATTAACTTATTTTCTACTAAAGTATATATTTCGATTACACTCCAGTTTCTTCGTTATTGGGAGTTAGAAGTCCCGTTTTATGTCTAAACGTCCGTAAAAATATAATTTGTTATCTTTTGTAAACCAAAGTCTAATTTATCAAAGTCTCGAATTCCGAATCCCATGTTCCGTTTTCTGCCATTAATTATTCGAAATAAAGAGGCGCCAAAGTCCGTTTTTAGTTCAATTCTCGTCTAAGCTATATCTAATATGTGCTTGTAACTTTCATAATAATCCCGTTTTAACATTTAATCCCATGTTTTTCTTAACCCGCGCAAGTTTCATCATGATTTCATCACATATAACCAAATTAATATTATAAATGAAATATTTAAACACTTTGTGGCGCAAAACCAACTCACCCTTTTTCGCCACAAACTCCGAACGCCACACCCCCCCGGCTGTTTTCGCAGCCAAACCCAACAACCCTTCGGCTGTTAATGACAGCCAAACCCGGCTGTCCGGCTTCTTTTGTTGCAACACAACCCAAACACACCCTTGTTGGCTGTTTTGGTGCGGCTGACCCGCAACCAAAACCAACCCAAACACGCCCTAGGTGGAGCTGTCACAGCCAACCGCAGCCCCCGCGGCTGTTAAACCAAACGCACGGTTTCACTCATCCAAACGCACCCTATGCTTATGAAAACAAAACAAACGCACCCTGTCGGTGAATAAACAAACCAACGCACCCTTGATGGTTGTGAACCTAAACTAACGCACCCTTGGCCGTTTATATAGCCGAACCAAACCAACCAAACTCGAATAAATAATAAAAAGAATATATGAAAAGAGAGGTGTGGGTGGCGGTGGCTGTTGCTAAACCCCAAACGCACCCTTTGGGTGTTATTAAAAACCACACGCACCCTATGGTGCGGCGGCTGTGATGAAGGTGAGGCGGTGTTGCGATGGTGATGATGATGATGGTGTTGGTGGTATGGTGATGACGATGATTTCGGTGGTGTGGTGTTAGTGTTGATGGCAGCGGGGTGATGACGATGGTGGTGTTATGGAGTGGCGGTGGGGAGGCAGTGGTAGTGGAGTGGGTGGTGACGGTGGCGCGTGGGGCGAGTGGGGTAGTGGATCGGGTAGATCGGAATAATGGGGAGTCTTTTGGTCTTCGCCGGAAAAATCCCGCCGGAAAAGTTTTCCGGCGGTGGTGGTGGTGGTTCGCCGGAGAAGATGGTGGAGAGGGAGAGAGTGATGTATAATTTGTGTGTGTGTATAAATGTGAGATGGAAATGAAATGAAATGAAAAAGATATAAACTTTTATATATATATAAAACTAAAGTGACAAGTTAAATAAGTTGAGGGGTAAAAAGTGTAACATTTTTATTATAGTTTTGATAAAAATGGTTCGGGACTCATTTGAGCGACTTAACGAACGATTCAAATCTCGAAACTTGGGCCATTGTTTTTCTAATCATTTTTCTGATAAAAATGAGTATTTATTTGTTAATATTTCATAAATATTTTTATTTAATAAAAAGTGTTAATTAAATCTATTTAATTAAATTCACGTTTCTAAATTTTTCTGAGGGCACTTCAGATCACCTTCTGACTGTTTTCAAGTGTCTCGGTCCAAAAACAAAAAAGTTTACAGTAATGTCGATTACATCAATATAGGCTTTACAGTCCGATTCGTGAAAATGTGATTTAGTGGATCGTTTTTGATAAATCAGTTTATAAATAAAAAAAATTATAAACGACTAACATGTAATAATAAATATGATTTTTGTGTTTTACACCTTAGGAATGTGTTTTGTATATTATGTTTTCTAGTTTAGGCTTTATATAGGGCTTAACTAAGGTTAAGAAACTCTAGTTAAGTTAACTAGGGTTAAGTTAAAGGAAAATATCTAAAAGATATTTTAGATAAATATCTAATAAATATCTTATAAATATCTAATAAATATCTTATAAATATCTTGTTAATTAAACGCGAGCTATGACCAAGGTTGAGGAACAAAGATGACACGGTTCATAAAATGATATTTTATGATCATAAGAATAATAGCGAGACATGTCGTAAATTTTTACGATGCTCAAAACGATTAACGAACGCGCGGTCAAATGTCGACTCGCGGAACGTCAAAAAAATAAAAGTAACCCAATCTTTTCCAAAATTTTCATAATAAATACGAAAATATTTATTATCGACAAATAAAATGTTAAATGTCGACACTCACTCACGGAAACTCGTAAAATAGATAACGTCAAAAATGACCTGAAAATACGGAATGTTACAATATTCACCTAATTTACCCTTTTAGACTGGTTACTCCTTAGCTTTAGTGGTGGAGATGTGTATCCTTGCCAAGCTTATGATAGAATTCTCGTCACGATCGAGCAATTGAGCGAACTACTAAATGTTACCATATAGATTAGTTGAGTGATTTGAGTGATTTTGTTTCCTATTGCGTGAGGTGTTTGGTTGTACGCTGGTAGTTGAATAAAAAATCTTAAAGGAAAAATCCTATACATTCGTTTTGATACATTTTCACAAGATAAATCTAAAGTCTACTTGAGGACAAGTAGGATTCAAGTGGGGGATATTTGATGACATCAAATAACGTCACATTATTAGCATCATCTATCTCATTTATATTTCTTGTTTTATATTGTTTTATATAAGATTTGATACTTAATTGCTTATTTGTATGAATTGCAGATATTATCGAGCATTTGGCGAAAGATGGAGAAAAGAATGTGTTTTGGAGCATAAACAAAGAAGTTCGAGAAAGTCTACTAAATCTAAAGAATATGATGTATCATTCTAGACAAATACTCTGTATCCCAAGACTTAGACAAGATCAAGACCATTGCCTGACTTTGATGAATAAGCCGTATCCACATCATCAGATACGCCGTATAAGATACTTTGGTCAACATTCTAAAAAAGCACAATTTATAGCCAATACGCCGTATCCAGAAGACCCTATACGCCGTATTCAGTGGCGGTTTATGAATACTCCAAATATAATAATCGTGGAGCCCACGCCAAGTTACCCTAATACGCCATATCGGATCCCTATAATACTGCGCATCGACCTGATTTCAGAGCCTATAAATAGAAAACCTAAAATTTGGTTGTTAGTATGCATTAGAAGCTTTTAATCACCAAGTACGATCTACATGCAATTTTAGAAGCAAGAAGGTCCTGCAAGTGCCTCAATTCAATTGGAAAACTCTTGTAATCTTTATACTCCACTATAAGCATTTGGTTAGCATAACGTTTGTTTATTTTTATCGTTCGTAAATGATACTGTGTGTTGTTACGATGACTATGGGCTAATACCTATAGGTATTAGCTATGTTTATGATAATTTAATGTTTGGTTTGTTTATATCGATTGTTTACTTATTCGTTGCATGTTGATTATGTTTATCACTTCATTTCTGTCTATGTTTCGATTATGTTTTATTTATCATTCAACTGGATCTAGGATTACAAATATGTAGACTAGAGTCTGGGATAAATACTACATACAACTTATCTATGTGACTCTGGATTAATAGGACTACAAATTTATGCCTCTATTGCTGCCTTGGTTAAGTGAATGGTAGACTAAGAGGTGATTTAGGATTACAAATAACATTCTATTTCCTTGGATAGCAATTCGGACCGTGGACTACCAACATATAGATAACCATTGGACATAAGTTAGTAAAGCCTCGATGAGCTAGGTTTCAATATTCACCAATGTTGTCTCCTAGATAAATTATAATCAACGGTGTGAGCTTTATGCGGGTTTAGGTTAATTGTGATAGGATTAACTGTAATATAAACCTCGAGTTTAGGGAGAAGTATCACCTAGCTTTGGAATGATATACCACCAACGAAGTAATACAATCATTGCACACACAAACAATTCATGCATTTTATTTGATTAAACTGGCTAATAAGTTTTCCTTACATAATGCTTGACCGCTTCTTTATCGTTTGTTTATCTGCTTGTGTGTGTTAATTGTCTTCTTTAGTTTAGATTAAACCAAAACTCATGCCAGTCTCTCAGGCTGAAAACCCCCCTTTGTGTTAGTTTAAGTTTATTAGAATTAATTAGAACTAACCTAGATAACTAAAATACCGATAGACTTAAGTATTAACGCTCAATCTTAGTGATCGACACCCTACTTACCAATAGACCTACAATTGATCAGGTACACTGCTCGTTAGTGTTTGTTAATAGGTAAAGTCGGCAAAATATAAATAGTAAAACTTGATAAATAAATTACCTACATACAACGACACATCAGAATGCCACGACTGCAACCTGAATTGGAGCAGAAGGGCGATGCAATGGAAAAACAGGATGACTCCATCATGGTTGTAACTTTAATAAGCTGCCTTGCCAAGATGCAGAGCACCTCGTGTTTAATCTTCCTCACCTACAAAATCATTACTGCCTGTTGCATCATTCTTTTTACCGCTTCCTTCTCCCCCACTTTGTTTCTAATAATTAAATCCCAGTCCCATATATGTTCACGACGTACCAAGTACATAAAGTGAATAAATAGACCGTCCAAGAATGAAAGAGTTTGGCTCAAACATTTGAGCGCAGGACCAGATAATGGGGTATTAGACACGGCATGACTACAAGCACATAATCATGTTGCCCCGCCAAGATCCAAGTCCCTTTCAGCCTTCACGATCCAGCAACTCATTGTTGTTGCAAAATGATAAATGCACATACGCAATTGTATCTTCATCACCAACAACAAACGCAAAATGTGTCCGCAAATAGGAATGTGATACAAAGAATCACTCACGTTAATATAACATACTGACATAATAAAATGTGTGTTAGCAAATACCTTAAGCGTCAGCGAGCATAGTCAGTTGTCATCAGCACAACAATCAGTAAATAAACCATAAGCTAGTAGCATTGTAAGCACAATAAAAGCGTTGCCAAACAATAAGCGTCTATCAGTTTTGACTATAGCGTTTTAGATACCCAAAAGAGATATAAGAAAAGAAATATACTTCAAAAGCAATAAGAAAATTCCACTAAGAAAATCCACTCCTTAAAAAATATATATAAATATATAGATAACGTATATTTAACCTGGTAAATAGATAACCCCGGGCCGTTTCCCCAACACTAGTGATATTGAAAACAGCGTTTAAGCGTGGATTCTAAGTTGAAGAAGCAAAGATATTTTGGATAATCTAATCTACTAAATAAAACAACAATTAAAATTAAACACTTAAAGGCAAGTAAACAATTAAAAAATTCGGAAACAAATAAAACACGACTATGAACCAAATAGAACTAAAAATTAAACCTTAAATCTAACTAATTTCTAGCACCTAATTCGATAAAAGAAAATTTTAAGAAAAATAAAAATATTTTTCTAGATTATTTTTGAATTTTTTTCAATTAAAAACTATTTAATTCTAATTAAATCCTAAAAATAAAAAAAATAGAAAATAATTGAAATTATATTTTTCCTAAGTAACATAAGTAAAAAGAAATTTTTTTTAAAAAAATTACTATTTTTGGCTTTTTAGATTAAAAGATATGATTTTTCTAAAATTTAAACTAATTAAAAACTTTAAAAGTAATAAAAATATTAAAAATATAATCCTACAAATTTTATAAAATTTAAACTAAATAAAGAAAATGTGCAGAAATTTTATAAAAATAAAAGCCCTAATTTTTCACTTTTAATAAAACTCTAATTAAACTTATTAAAAACTAAACCCTAATTACTATTTAAAAACTTAATCAAACTAATTAATACTTAACTAAGGACTAATGGTACAAAGGAAAAAGAACTAACTGAGAAACTAACGACTATCAGGGTTTACAGGAAATTAAAATTATCACTACCTACCCTGAAGCCGCAACCGATTACAAACTAAGCCCAAAATAGAATGAACTATTGAAAAATGCTTATCAAGGACACTCAACATTAGCTAATATTGTAGATTATAGCGTGGGTTGACAACATTAATAAAAGCTCTATGGATAGAACCCACCGAAAAGCTCAATTAAAGCGTTATTTAGTATGCTGTTTACCGAATCAATGGCTATCCTTAGTTTTGCTAATGAACTTGTAAAAACTAAAAATAACTAAAGTAAATTCTAAAAGCTGTTCTAAACGTCCCTAAATGTGCCTTAAACTATGTGAAAAATAAACAAAACGGAAACACTTTTAACTAGTGGAAAAGGATAATGTGAAATGGCTAACTCAGGAATTAAGCTAAAAGGCACAAAATCAAATTAAGCTAAAAAAGTTCTATAACTAAATTAACCCTAACGCGTCAATCATAATTACTAGCTAATAGACTATGAAATTAAGTAATAAAAACAATACTAACATAGAACAATTTAAAGCTTAAACACAAAACTAATGCCCTACTGTTTTTTTGAGCTGTGTTTTTTTAATGACTTTAAGAGAAAAAAATAAGCTGAGAAAAATTGCTGATTTAAACTAAGCTATATGAATTCTAAAACATATCTAAATCCTAGCTCCTAATCTCTACAATGACTAACCTAAATGAAGCTATAAAAGATCAGCATTTCCTTTATAAGAAAGTACTGCTGATGCACTTTGCACAAACCAAGGCCAAAGTGCAGGCACCCTTGATGGTGCAGCTGCACTTGACACACTCTATTGAGTGTGTCAAGACTACATTCAATCACTCTTAAAGCCTAGAGATCCTAGGACAAAAATAAGCCAACTAATTTTAAGCCTAAAGGTACCCTGGTGCTGGAACCAATATAATAAGCCATAGCTTTTGAATTTTAGCAAACTAACTTACAAAAACTCATTTCCTAGTGATCTTAAATAAAACCTAAGCTAACTCAAACAAATGCACAAAAAAAACTTTGACTTCTAGTGGTCAAATTGTCCTAAACCAAACACCCCTTTAACTGAATTATGAATCTTATTAAGCTGCTAGAATAAAATTCAATAATCAAATCCTAATTACCAGATATTAAACATATTATAATGAACCTAATAAGCATAAAAACTTAATCAAATAAGCCAGAAAACAATAAGCTACTACTATGCATATTTTTTTTGGTTTTTTATGAATTTTAAGACAACTTAAGCTATAATAAGATCTAATCTATATTTAGCAAAAACAGATAATTAACCCTATCTAATAAGCAGTATGGGAAACAAATAAGCACAGATAAGCAGGTAAATTAAGCAAATAAACAGATAAGCAACAAATTAAGCTAAAACTGAAAATAAAAGAGGACTTACAGTTAGCCTAGCTTAACAAGGCTCAAATGCTCTTAGAGCTTTGCTACAAGCTCTCCTAGCTTATAAATAAGCTAGGAGTTAAGTCCTTGGGAGCTCATCCAAAGCTAGCTCCCCTTCCATAGCTTATAATCAAAATAAGACAAAGAACTTTAGGCTGGTTTAACGATTTAAGTATATTAAGATCTAATTTAGCTCAATTGTAAGCTTATAGACTCACAAGAGCTTAAATGAGCTTATGACAGGCTTATGAGACATAGGCTAAGTAAGTGAGGACAATAAGAGGATATAAGAGCTTTAAAATTAAAACAAAACTTATGAGAACTAAAAGAGATTTTTATTGATAATCAAAAACAGCTTACAAGAGAAAAGGAAATTACATTTTAATTAAAAACAAACTAAATTTTTGCTTAAAAGAAAATTAAAAAAAGAAGAAGATATCGTGTGTGTGAAATGTGAGGGCCTTTTATAGGCTGTTGAGGAAGCTTCTAGCCTTCCTTCTCTTGCACGCCCCATCTAATCATGACCATTCAAATCTTCAATCATTGGAGAGTAAATGGGAGCCGTTTGATCAAATTCCATCTTACACGGATTGCCAGCGTGGCAATCCGTGATAGAGACATTTGTGTTAGTTCTGTGGGAGGGTCTAGTGTAAAATCCTTTCATCTCTTGTGCTTTCCCTTATCCAACGTGGCTCTTTGCTTGTATGAACTTAATGAGAGCTTGGAGATGACTAATCTAACCCTTGAATTTGTGTTGTTCATCACTTGAATTACCATCCGTACCTTTTAATTTTGAAAAACCCCTTGATTTACCCATGGTAACTAGCGGAGAAGACGATGAATAGTACTTGGGATCTTGGGGCCAATTTTTAACTGAATAAGGTAATTTCAGTTGGAAGTTTGGCATAATTGCATAAATGGTCCTTGTCTTTCCTTTACTAAAGTGTAGTGTAAAAACTACTTTCAAACATGGCAGTTTCAGTCCCTGTGGTTTTAATAAAATGAAAGGGACTAGTAAAATGGGCTTATGATTGGGCTTTTGGTTTAAATGGATCCGGATAAGGTATTTTAGGGTAGTTGAAGGCCCATTAAGGTTTCTTGGGCCCAATAATGGGTGAGGGACTTTTGTGAAACTTGGAGGGTAAAAATGGAATGTTTTTAGGGTTTTGTCTTTTATTGGTTGACTTCTGTTGACCATGTTAACTGGATTTGACCGCGGGTTTGACTTTTCTGGCTTTGGCTTTGATTCTTTGGCTTCTTTTTGTACTCTTATGATTCTCGTGTCCGTGCTTGCCCGTTTTTGACGGTTTTCTTGTGATTTTTAATATATCCATACCTGCACATACAAAACACAAATACAAGCACATTTTTGCCATTTTCAGTTTGTTTTGGGTTTATTTGGGTTATTTTAGGTACAAACGGATATGTGTATTTTACACTTATCAAAATTCCCCAAACTAAACGATTGTGTGTCCTCACGCAATATCACATGCCTTATAACCAAATACCTCGAAACTTTCCCAAACTAATCCTTTGAAAAGTAGCAAAGAGTTTTGTTGAGAGAGTTAAGAGATCACAAGTTATAAAACACCCGAATTCCTATTTTCAAATCTTTTTTCTCTTTTTATGATTTTTCTTGATAATTAACTACCTAACTACAACTTATTTGTGTTGACATAATGTATTGTTTTCATTACCTCATTGGTAACTTTAAGGATCATAGAATAAAAAGCACAATTAAGTGTCTAAAAGATAACTTCATCATCCCCGATTTTTTACTTTTCCCATGCTAAGCTTAAAAATAAGATCACCGTTGATTACGAGCTAAGATGATAAGACTACTTATAATTACAACTTGTGAATTCCTCTTCCCATCATAAATCATATATTTAGGTGTGTGTGTTCAAATTAATTTAAACCATTAAATCCACATATTTAGATAGATGAAATCCGACCAAGCTTTACATATGGGTATTTTGATCCACATAATTTTAGATAATAAATCCACCAAGCTTTACACATGGGCCTTTTGAGCTAATATGTTAATCACTTAGCAAGATCACATCTCAAAGCTAGTAAGATCACAACTCAAAGCAAACAAAAACCTTCTTAGCTAAGACATCGTTGGTTCACTTGCCCTAAAAATGACTTTCTTCTCTAGCATCCCACCGTCATCGGGTAAGTGCTAAGGCTTTTGACACCTCATCCGGAGAATAATAATCGAAACGCATGAACTTCCGATGAAAAAGCCTTGTAGAATTTTGCAAATTTTGGTTCAAAAGAAAACTTTGGTTTTAGAAAAGGAAACTTTTACTATTTATTTTCTAACTTGAAACATTATTATTACTATTTACATTACTAGACTAGGAACTAGTATCACTTTTATTTCGACGTCACATCGGCCACGCCTCCGACAAGAGTCCGTGTACTTATTATGATACCGACCCTAAATATACATCCTCCATCCTTTCTTTCGATGTCACATCAGGAGCGAACCGACAAATGCCCATGTAATTTATTGCGATGGAGTTTGTATATTAATTATTAACACTAAGGATTTATAACTTGCATCCTTTTTATTCACCAACTATATTTTTTTCTTTTTTTCTTTCGTCATCATTTTTTTTAGATATTAATTCAACACATTATTTTTGCAAATAGAAAATTTTCATTTTAGAAAACCAAAGTATAAACTTGAACTAAAATTCTTATTTATAAATGATGTTGACTTCATCATCGATAAAGCTTTTTCTCTGAATATGTTGATTAGACTTTTAAGAGTAAAACTCTAATTTGTAAAAATTAAAGAGAACACGTATAATTAATCATTTTAAGAACTTCAGGGAAGAAAAACCACAAGTTATTCTTATAAGCCTTTAAGTTTTCCAAATAAACTTTGTTTAGCATCCTAATTCGTAATCAACACTATCATCTCTTATTCTTTGCAATTTAAAATCTCTAATAAAGAAATTCGCAAATACTTAGCCTATATAAAATCCAACTCGGCATATTTAAAATCTACTTGAGATTAGCACAAGTCTTCATTTACTAATGATTTCAAGTCTAGCATGTTTAAAGTCTACATGAGACTAGCACAAACTATCATCATTAATTGTTAAGGGAGAAAGCTAGAACTCAACACGTTCGATCGGGTCAAAAATTACTTCTTATTCTCACCAACGGAAAACCTACATTCGTGTCTTAACACTTATTATTATTTTACTAATATATTTTTTTTTCATTTTTTTATAATAAGAACTTTAAAAATTTAAAATTTTTGCTATTTTTGTGGAAAAACGGGTACGTGAGAACAAAACAATAAGCAGGTAACATCAAATCGATAGATTCCCTCCCCAAACTAAAACGAAACATTGTCCTCAATGTTTAAGGCGGGGTTCTACGTAAATCTAAACCGTTTACTAATTATGCAAAGATAGACGTTAATCGATAAGATGAAAGGATATCAGATCTCCCCAAACTAATTTCAAACAAAGGATAGGAAGCTTGAGTGAAACTGGACACAACACCGAACACGAGAGGCTTCAGAAATTGTTGGGTTCATCCTGCAAACAATCACAAGTACAAACAACAAAAAACTGAAAGAGTACAAGTCTCCTCTTAACACAACACATGATAGAAAGAAAATAGAAAAGGATAGGCATGGGGTGAACTCCCACGAAGCGGCTTGTTTTTGTTCACCGAGTCGCAAGCTCGACTCGATCCCTGAATTCATTTGTCCTTAGGGAAAGCAAATGTGGAAAACTTCCATTAAAAAGGCCACCGGCTTAAGATAAGAAATATGAAACGTGACGATGCCGGGGTCAAAAACAAAATTCTCACTCCTAAAGGAAAAAATCAAAGGTGAATCCTCGGGGTAGGTGAAATATGGAAGAAAAGTCCAAATGATAAAAGTGAAGGAATCGACATCTTCAACATTTAAAGATAACATCGTTTCACTTAGGTAAAAATCTTCATAAGGCTTAACAAAATCATTTTTTAAAGCCAAAATGGGCTTAAATCTCATGCAAACATCTGGTGGTTCCGATGACGGTTCTTTGAGAAATAAGAGAGTCCCGGAGGAAATGTTCTCTCTTCAATTCTTCTCCAATGTTGCAAGATTTTTATCATGAATGGTATGATAAACTAGTATACCTGGTTTGAATACTTTGTCCTCGTTTCCGAGAGAATTTAAGGTAACACTAGCTGAAAACTCCGCAGTGAAAGGCGAGTCGGAATCTAACAAAGGAGGTGGTAAAATACTTGATTCGGTGGAATCAAATGCAACGGGGAAGTCCATTTTTAAATCCTTTGATTTGGAAAATGATCATTAAAATTAATGGGATTATCAAAAGTGATTCTTATTGGAATAACAATGGTATCAATTGGTATTTGACTTGAAACTTTGTCATCTTTCATCTTAATATCATCAACTTCTTGAGGACGAGAAAGAGGTTTTGGTTTCTTATTTAAGAACGTTGCTAAAAGACAAATTATCTTCTTCCTTATCGCAATACGAGTCATCATTCTCCATACAAATCGGATCAACGAGAAAAACATCGGCGTCTTCCATGAACAAACCTTCTCTCCGGTGAGAGTAGGGGAAGTAGGATTGCTACTTGAAACTTCAAGGGTGGGTGGGAGGTTAAGATCAATTCCCGGTGGAATCGAATCTCTTTCAAGATAAGCTTCTAATTCACTTTCTTCCGGTGAAGTAAGTGTGAAGGAAGGAGAAGACTTAATCTCGACATCCTTATCCTTCTCTTCAAAGAGAGGATTCACGTTGCTAGATTTGAAGTTATCATCGAATTCGAAAAGAGGATTTGAAAAAGTTTCTTCATGAATATCCTTCTTATGAATTGAAACGTCATCACCCGGTGGTAATGAGTTAGGAAGAGTGAATTCATTAGTGAATTTACCTAGAAAGTAGAATCACTAGCTCTTCATCGGGTGAAGAACTAGGAAAATGGTGGCATCTGATGGAATAGTGGTAATGCACTAACGGATGTCTTTCGAAAATCAATGAATAGATAATTGCTATGAACAAATTTCTTTTCCTCGTTTTTCTCTGATTTATCGGCATAATATACTAGTTTTCTTTCCACTTGTATATGTTAACGTTTCTCGTATTAATAATTCATGAGAGCTTTTGTTGAGTGCGAAGGAAAGGTCTTCCTAAAATAATAGGCCTACCTCTCAGGTATGGTCAAAAATTAACCACACGACATAAATCAGCAAGGAAAAGTGAAACCATCAACTCTAACTACAAACATCTCGGCTTGATACCCATTGGATGGGTAACAGATAGAATTGGAAAGCCGAGTGTCATACGAGTTGGGGTCATCAAACGCTTTCAAGACCAAGGCTTGCTTGTAGATAGACTGAGGTAAAAGATTTATGCTAGCTTCGGAATCGGCTAAAGCACTAGTCCTATCGAGTTCTTGTAAAGCACATGGGATAAGAAATTTTCCCGGATCTTCGAGCTTCTCAGGAACTTTGTTCATGATGATAGCAGGAACATCTGCATTTTAGGCTTTGTGATGGCGATTTCTATAACTCGAGCTTTCTCTTTGTTCCTTCAGCACGAGCTTAACCATTTGTTGAATTTTGGCATTTCAACAAGAGCATCTTTCAATCCAATCTCTAAACGGAGTTGTTTGAACATCTTCAAGAACCGGCTATGTTGAGCACTTGGTTTATCGTTCTCTCTCACTTTCATCCTCTCGGGATATGGAAGTTTAGATTGATACGAATTAGGTCTTGGAGAATTAAGATTTGAATTTCAAACATTAACGGTTTTTCTTTGCTTTTTGGTTTTTCGGGATTTTAATGAAAATGGAATTTCTTCCTCAGGAGGTGGGAATTTGTGCGGTATTTTCTGACTTGGTTTTTGCACTTTGTGCATTGACGTCTCGGTTTTGTTTCGGCGTTTCTTTGGAGGAGTAAAATACAATGGGTATAGGAACAATGAGGATTGTGAAGGTCTTCACAAGTTTTACCACTTCGTGTGTGGGGATAGCTTAATTTGCTTTCCGAGGGTTAGTTCGGTTTGACTTGGAAAGAGTTCTGAATTAGAAAGTAGAGGCGGTAATTTTTTGAAATTATTACAAAAACTTGTCAACAAACTCGTAACATTAGCCATTTGATTTTGCAAATTTTGACCCTGATTTTGAACATTCTTCAACACCGCATCGTTTGCATTGACGTAGTTTTCAAAATCTGATTTTTGAAAACACCCCTGAATTTGGGGCGTAGGAGGCTTGAATATGTGGAACTTGGTAACTCTGGTGTTTGATTGGTTGGTGGTTCATAAACTTGACTCTGATTGTTTTGAGGTTTTTTGATTGAAATTGTTTCCACAGTTTTGATTCGAATTTGAATTGTTTCCTTGATATCGGCTGTGGTTTCCTTGGTTGTTTTGGAACATTGGTTGATTAAAACCGGAGGGGTTGGTCTCATTTGATTTGCCAAATTAGAGGATTTCTTAAACAAAATTTGCCTACGGCGGTGGTTGTTGGGATTGATGAATGTTATCATGAAAAAACGGGAATTCAATCCTTGTAACGGAAATTTATTGAAATTATGGTTTGAAAAAACACATATTTGTTAACACAAACTTCCTCGACCTGCTTTGAAACCGGTAGCAGGGAGTCGTAACATTCTTTTCATAAATCTCTTTTCTAATCGGCTTTCGATATCCTTTTTGTCTTCATAGAAGCGTGCGAGTTGTTGAAATTCAAAAGAATTCGTTGGTGTTAGAAGTAGAAGAATGAGTTCATTCGTACTCGCTCTTGGTTTAATTGACACGACCAAATTCCGTGAATATCGAACCTTGGATTTACTCTCAATAATGGCTAAACCATCACGAGGCATCTTATCTAGAAAATTTCCACTCGCGGCGGAATCTAAAGCATCTTAATCATTGGTATTCAAAGAATTGTAGAACGTATCAAGTTGATGTAATTCAAAAACCATGATTGGAGTTTGAACATTGAGAAGAAGTCCTTTGACGTTCACATGCTTCGTTGAAAGTTTTCATTCGCGTTTTTGGCTAGGGAAAGTAGTGAATTTCCATTTCGAAGGTAAGTTGTTTTCGAAGGTGGAAAAAATTGGTTTATGAATTTCGGAAACAAATACTTTCCCACGTTAGAAATCGATCGAGGTGGTTTCTTTATTTCTTTTCACTAATCATCTTTTCTAATCGGCTCATTCGAATATCCATTTTGTCTTCAAGAGAAGCGGCGAGTTGTTGAATTTCAAAAGAATTAGGACTTTGTTGAAAAATCGAAGATGATTATGAGGGTCTTGTTTACCCGTAAATTGATTACTTTGAACAAGATTAATCAAAGTTTGTTTGAGTTCAAAATTGTTTGCATTTATCAGTGGTACAACAATTGCATCTTCGTATCCCTCGATGGGAGCTTGTAGCATCTGAGCCATGGTACGATTGTCGGCCATTGGAAACTCGGGTTCCTCAACAATAACCGGTGTTATTTGTTTGTTGTCGACGATTTCGATTACGAGCTTGAGAACGAGTGCGCATGCACTAAAAATAGAGAAAAGAAATTAAAAAGTAAACAAAAATTACACTACTAAGTAGTTAATACTGCTAGTATATATTACTACTGCTAATGGAAGTTAAGACTGCTCAAAGACTTAGAAGAAATACTACTAAGTAGTTAATACTGCTAGTATAAAAGTTACTACTGTTAGTGTAACTTAGTACTGCTAGTGTATGTTAGTACTGCTTAAGTAAAGTTACAACTATTAGCATAAAGTTAGTACTGCTAGTGTAACTTAGTACTGCTGATGAAGACTGATAGTAGTTTTTATATACTATAAAATATATAATAATATTCCAAAAGAGCAATTAAGAACTTTCCTAAAGTCTCCCTTAAGAAAAGCTCACTCTAAAAGATATATATAATATATAATACGTATATTTAACCGGGAAGAATGATCACCCGGGTCGTTTCCCCAACGACTTGTGAAATTGAAACCTTGCTTTAGCTTGGATTATGATTTGAATGAGAGAAAAGATATTTTTGAGTATCTATAACTACTAAATAAAAGCAACAATTAAAATGAACAATTAAAAGTAATTAAACACTTAAACTAATTAACGGGAGCAAATAAAACGCGACAAATAAGCAAATATACTAAAATTAACTCCTAAAAATGCAAACTAAATTTCTAAACCTAAATTAGGACAAAAGAAAATTTTAAGAAAAGGAAAAACATTTTTTTGATTATTTTTGAATTTATTATGAATTAAAAACTATTTTAATCTAATTAAATCCTAAAAATAGCAAATTAAGTCCTAAAAATTTAGAAAAATGATTTTTAAACTTAGAAAAGTCTAAAATTTTTTTTGGAATTTTTGATTTTGTTTTTAACAATCTATTTTAAACGGATACACATTAGGGCTGAGCAAATAGACCGGTGGACCGGACCGGACCGGAAAACCGGACCGAACCGGACCGACCGGACCGCGGTCCGGTCCACGGTCCGGGGTTTTGGACCAATTCGGTCTTCGGTCCGGTCGGTCCGGTCCGGTCCGACCAAAAACCCGAGATTAAGCCTTATAGGACCGGACCGGACCGAGGACCGAACCGGACCGGACCGACCCGGACCGGACCGTACCATTTCGGTCCGGTCCACGGTCCGGCTTTTTAGACCATTTCGGTCTCGGTCCGGTCCGGTCCTAGCCGGTCCGGTCCGGTTTTGGACCGTTGCTCACCCCTAATACACATAAGACAACTTAAACCAAATAATCGAATTACTTCACGGTAACTCTTAAAAATTGCTTTTTAAGGTGAGTCGTACCTCGTAAATGACACAAATGGCAAGTTTTAAAATCTTTGGTTCGATTTGGGAACTTTTTAAGTTCACCGGAACTTATTTATGATAATACCTCAATTGAAAGTATTATATGTTGGTGTTCGTTTACTAACTTTGTGTATTTTATTTCTTTTTAAAAAAAAAAAATTATATCTTCTATTTATACTAAAAAGAAAAGAAATATATTTTTTTACTTTTTATATTTTTTATTTTTTTGGATTTTTGAAATATTTAACAAAAATGAAACTTTCGAGGACGAAAGGATCTTCAAACCAAATCAACAAACCTAAACGAACTAATTGAAGTGCAGGTTACCTTAATGGTTACACCTGCACTACTTACTCTATTTGAGAGTGAATAAACACAATGCACACACACATTAAGCTCAAAGAGCTTGGATTCAATTTTTAGCAATCTAAGAAAAAGAGGAAAACTCCCCTGGTGCACAGCCTAACTCAAGAAGCTTTAAAATGATTTTGAGCTAAATCTAAACTCTCAAACCTTCTTAAATCTTAATCAAACATGAAAGTGAAGCTGATCAAAGAGAAGTCAAAAATAACCTTTGACTTATGAAGTCAAACAGGCTTATTCCAAACACCCCTTTGCAGATTGACAGATTTTGATAAAAGCTTATGAATTCTAGCTAACTAAACCTTGATACCAGACTTCAAACAGCTTAAATCAAACTTAATAAACATGATTAAACAACTCAATAAGCCAAAATCCAAGATCTACAACTAATGTTACTTATATTTTTGGTTTTTATGATTTTTTTTAGACAGAAATTGAAATATAAAGTTCTAAAATGCTTAAAACTAAAACAGATGAAATACTTAAACTAATAAACACAAAGAGACTAAAATAAGCACTAAATAAGCAAATTTAAACAAATAGTAAACAACTTAAGCAATATTGAGACTAGGAATTAAAGGACAAAAGGAATATAAAAGAAAACTAACCACAAGCTTCAGCTTAACAGAAGCTTAACAGGCTCTTAGAGCTTATCTACTAGCTGAAGCTAGTAAAAGTCCTTAGGATTCCTTCCATGATTGAATCCCGTTCCATAAGTCCAAAATCCATAAGCTAATGTAATTAAGCTGGTTTTAAAATTTAAGTAGAATTAATTGACTTATTAAGCTCAAATTCAAGCTTATAGACTTGAATGAGCTTGGGAGTAGCTTATGGAATAGTAGCTTAATATTTGAAGAAAAGTGAGCTTATGAGTGAAGTTAAAAGAGCTTATGACAAAGTTAAACTGAATTTCATTGATAAAAGCTTGATTACAATATTAAAAGAAAATTACAAAAGCTGAAAGGAGGTTACATAAGTTAAAAATGAAAATTAAGCTAAAAACTAAAAGCTACTACTACTTAACTGTGGGTGTGTGTGATAGTGAGGGCTATTTATAGCCAGCTGATGAAGATTCTAGGCCTTTGCTTGCATCTCAAATCTCTGCCATTCATTTTCCCAATCATTGGATAGTGATTTTGAGCCCTTGGATCATGATCTATTTCCCAACGATTGCCAAGCTGTCATTCCTTTGATGTGACAGCTTGTGCTAGTTGTGTGAGTGATAATAGTGTTTTAAGAGTAAAACCAAGCAATTCCTTGTGCTTTCTTCATAGCCACGTGTCATTCCTTTGCTGAGGGAGCCAATTAGAGCCCAGAGATTACTTAATTATCCCTGCCATCTTATTGTACCTTACTTGAATAGTCGTTTGTACCCTTCAATTTTGAGAAGCCCTTTGTTTTTGACTGATGGGTGAAACTTGGGACGATGGATGAACAGTTACACGTTCTTGGCGCCTTTTTTCGTTTTTAACTGAATTGGGTAAAACGGGGGTAAGGGTTTGGGGTAATAGCAAAACTAGTCCCTCCATTTGTTTATCAAAAGTGTAGTGTATTTTGACTTTCAGAAATGACAGAAATGGTCCCTGTGGTTATATAAAAGGGTAATGGGCCAATGATTTTGGGCTTTTTGTTATGGGTTTTGGATCCGGGTAAGTTTTTAAGGAAAATGGGCCCATTAAGCCTTAGGGACCATTTGTGTAACTTTTGGAACTTGAGGGACTTGAATGGAAACATTGGGATTTTTGTCTTCTAGTGTAGACTTTGACTGTTTGACCAGGGTTTGACTTTCTTTGACTGAGACTTGACTTTTTCTGGCTTTGGCTTTGAATCTTTGGCTTCTCTTGTGCTCTTCCGTTTCTCGTGTCCGTGTTTGCCCGTTTTTGGCGGTTTTCTTGTGATTTCTGATATATCCGTACATGCACACACAAAACACAAAAACCAGCATATCTTTGCCATTTTTAGTCTGTTTTGGGTCATTTAGGGCCATTTTTGGTATAAACAAATATGTGTATTTTACACTTATCAATTGGCAACACTTAATCTTTTTTCTCGAACAGTACCAAAGTAACATGCAACACTAAGCTTTTCTTGTATAATCCCATCAAATTGTATTAACATCCATGTGTCAAACAATTGTAATAACTGTTATCACATTAAGCTTGTATGTCCAAACAGTAGTAACAAACCATGTATGCATACAATACCATTAGCAGCATTAAAATCTTATACTCACTATACTTGAAGCCCAAATGCGTTAATATCATATTCTTTTGTATTAAAACATTCCATGTC
>BQNB010047432.1:0-43122 GCA_026074375.1 Tanacetum coccineum | reverse complement strand
GGATTGGTTGTCAAAGTACCACGCTGTCATCGATTGTGCCAAGAGGATCGTTCGTATCCCCTGAGGAAATGAAACCTTAATGATCCACGATGACGGAAGTAATCAAGGAAGCGAGACTCGTTTGAATATCATTTCATGCACCAAAACTCAGAAATATTTGTTAAAAAGACACCATGTCTTTTTGGCACATGTTACTATGAAGGAGACTGAAGACAAGTCGGGGGAGAAGCGACTAGAGGACGTACCAATCGTTCAAAATTTTCCCGAAGATTTGCCGGGTCTTCCACCGACTCGACAAGTGGAATTCCAAATCGATTTGATGCCTGGTGCTGCACCTGTAGCACGAGCACCTTATCGATTAGCTCCTTCTAAAATGAAAGAGTTGTTGGAACAACTGTAAGAACTATCCGACAAGGGATTTATAAGACCCAGTTCCTCACCTTAGGGAGCTCCGGTCTTGTTTGTCAAAAAGAAGGACCAGCCAAGGTTTATGTGGTGGGCAATACAGGAACAAACCCGGACTTTAACGTTGTTATGGGTACGTTCATTTTAAACAACAACTATGTTTCTATCTTATTTGATACTGGTGCCGATAGAAGTTTTGTATCTACTACATTTAGTTCCCTAATTGATATCACACCAACCACATTGGATCATTATTATGATGTCGAACTAGCTGACGGAAAAATAATTGGGATAAACACTATCATCCAGGGTTGTACATTAAACTTCTTAAACCATCCATCCAACATAAACTTAATGCCCGTAGAACTTGGTAGCTTCGACGTCATAATCGGTATGGATTGGTTGTCAAAGTACCACGTTGTCATCGATTGTGCCGAGAAGATCGTTCGTATCCCCTGTGGAAATAAAACCTTAATGATCCACGGTGACGGAAGTAATCAAGGAAGCGAGACTCGTTTGAATATCATTTCATGCACCAAAACTCAGAAATATTTGTTAAAAGGACACCATGTCTTTTTGGCACATGTTACTACAAAGGAGACTGAAGACAAGTCGGGGGAGAAGTGACTAGAGGACGTACAATCGTTCAAAATTTTCCTGAAGTATTTCCTAAAGATTTGCCGGGTCTTTCACCGACTCGACAAGTGGAATTCCAAATCGATTTGATGCCTGGTGCTGCACCTGTAGCATGAGCACCTTATCGATTAGCTCCTTCCGAAATGAAAGAGTTGTCGGAACAACTGCAAGAACTATCCGACAAGGGATTTATAAGACCCAGTTCCACACCTTGGGGAGCTCCTGTCTTGTTTGTCAAAAAGAAGGACGGATCATTCTGGATGTGCATCGACTATCGGGAATTGAATAAGTTGACGGTGAAGAATCGTTATCCTCTCCCAAGGATTGATGATTTATTTGATCAACTACAAGGATCCAGTGTTTATTCGAAAATAGACTTGCGGACGGGTTATCATCAGCTTAGGGTACGAGAAGAGGATATTTCGAAGATGACATTTAGGACTCGGTATGGTCATTACAAGTTCCAAGTGATGTCGTTTGGTTTGACGAATGCACCTGCAATATTCATGGACCTCATGAACCGAATGTGCAAACCATACTTGGATAAGTTCGTAATAGTCTTTATCGACGATATACTTATTTATTCAAAGGATGAGAAAGAACATGAAGAGCATCTTACGTTAATCCTAGAGCTACTTAAGAAAGAGGAGATGTACGCTAAATTCTCAAAATGTAAATTTTAGATTCCTAAGGTATAATTTCTCGGTCACGTGATTGACTGTCAAGGCATTCACGTAGATCATGCCAAGATCGAATCTATCAAAGATTGTCCATCTCTTAAAACACCAACGGAGATTCGTCAATTTTTAGGTCTTGCTGGATACTACCGAAGATTCATTGATGGATTTTCAAAAATCGCTAAGCCAATGACCAAACTTACTCAGAAGAAAGTCGCCTTTGAATGGGGTGACAAGCAAGAAGCAGCTTTTCAGACATTGAAGAGTAAGTTGTGTAGCGCACCTGTTCTAGCTCTCCTTCAAGGAGCTGAGAACTTCATTGTGTATTGCGATGTGTCGCATAAAGGATTGGGTGCGGTACTGATGCAAAACGAGAAAGTGATTGCTTATGCATCGCGACAATTGAAGATTCATGAGAAGAACTATACTACTCATGATTTGGAACTTGGTGCAGTAGTGTTTGCTTTAAAGATTTGGAGACACTACTTGTATGGAACCAAGTGTACGGTGTTCACAGATCACAAGAGCTTACAACACATACTTGACCAAAAGGAGTTGAATATGAGGCAACATCATTGGTTAGAGTTGCTCAGTGATTACGACTGTGAGATTCGTTATCACCCGAGGAAGGCAAACGTAGTGGCTGATGCCTTAAGCCGTCAGGAACGGATCGAGCCATTACGAGTTCGAGTCTTAGTCATGACTATTGGTTTGAATCTTCCCAAACAAATTTTGGAAGCTCAAATAGAAGCACAGAAACCAGAGAACATCAAGAATGAAGACGTGGTGGTATGATCAGGAAGGATATACCGAAGGAAAGGCTGGAACCCCGTGCTGACAGAACTTTATGCTTAAACGGAAGGAGTTAGTTGCCATGTTATGGGGATTTAAGGACCGTGATTATGCACGAATCCCACAAATCAAAATACTCTGTCCATCCGGGTTCTGACAAAATGTATCATGACATGAAAAAGCTATACTGGTGGACCAATATGAAAGCCGACATCGCCACCTATGTCCGCAAATGTTTAACATGTGCTAGGGTCAAAGCTGAACATCAAAGACCATCAGGATTGTTGGTAAAACCCAAGATACCTAAATGGAAGTGGGATAACATCACTATGGATTTTGTCACAAAGCTTCCTAAGTCGTCGCAAGGTTATGACACCATTTGGGTGATCGTTGACCGAATCATTAAGTCTGCAATCTTTACGCCAATAAGAGAAACTGACCCCATGGAGAAGTTGGCAATGACGTACCTAAAGGAGGTAGTCACAAGGCATGGAATACCTGTCTCGATCATTTGTGATCGTGACCTTAGATTCTCATCAAATTTATGGAAGTCACTTCAGAAGGCCTTGGGTACTAACTTGGATATGAACACTGCCTATCATCCGAAGACGGACGGACAAAGCGAGAGGACTATTCAAACTCTCGAGGGTATGCTACGTGCTTGCGTGATCGACTTTGGAAATGGTTGGGTTAAGCATTTGCAATTAGTCGAATTTTCATATAACAATAGTTATCACGCTAGCATCAAGGCTACACCGTTTGAGGCACTGTACGGTCGAAAGTGTCATTCACCTGTTTGCTGGACCGAAGTTGGAGAGGTTCAACTCACCGGTCCAGACTTAGTTCAAGAGACGACCGAGAAGGTCATTCCGATCAAGCAGAGAATTCAAGCTGCTCATGACCGACAAAAGAGCTGCGCCGACTTAAAGCGCAAGCCGATGGAGTTCCAAGTTAGGGATAAGATTATGCTCAGAGTTTCCCCTTGGAAAGGAGTCGTGCGTTTTGGCAAACGGGGAAAGTTAAACCCTAGATACGTTGGACCTTTCAAAGTGTTGAAAAAGGTTGGATCCGTTGCTTACAAGCTTGAACTTCCTCAAGAATTAAGCAGGGTTCACAATACATTTCATGTATCCAACTTGAAGAATGTTATTCCGACGAACCATTATCCGTTCCGTTGGAAGGATTACATATCGATGATAAACTCTAATTTATAGAAGAGTCTGTTGAAATTATGGAACGGGAAGTCAAACGATTAAAGCGAAGCCGTATACCACTCGTTAAGGTTCAATGGAACTCGAGGAGAGGTCCTGAGTTCACATGGGAACGTGAAGATTCGTTCAAAAAGAAATACCCGCATCTTTTCACAAATCAGGCGTCTTCATCCACTACAATATCTTAAGCATTGAGGACAAAGCTCTTTTAATGGGTGGAGATTGTAACATTTCATATTTTTAGGTCATTTTACGACTCCTATTATTCTTCACTATTTATTTTAGTCCGGTACGCGTCTACTTTTAATTTAACCTTTAAGCTAAATCGCGTAGACTAGAAATAATCATTTAACGTAAACGGTCACCAAATAAATTAAGGTTTACGTCAAGCAAGTGTTATGTAATTATTAGGAAGATAATTATTGACTTTGCGCATTTTATTTTTATTGGTCACGTAAAAGGCTTACGTTTCGCAATAAAATACCTTTAGACACACTCCGGAAATACCTAGACTTACCTAGACTCAAACCAATAACCACTTTTAATCCTTAAACACAAAAATTATTCAATTCTTGTGTTGATAAGTCATTATGGCCGAATATGGGTAAACAAAACCCATAAACCACTCGTCCCACATACATACACAACTAGGAAATCTTCATATCATATATTAAGTACATGTACAACATAGGATTAATTAAGGCTTGTCCTTAATGTCTCTAATTAGCTTAATACACATTGGATAATAACCAACTTGGATCCTTTCCTTTGCTCATTGATACCCGCGGCCAACAACAACAACACACACAACCATAAGATTTCCTAAATCTTGTACAACATAGAACAATTAAGGGATGTACTAGGGAGGTATTAGCAAAACCATTTGAGCTAACTAGAAACCATAAAACCACCACTTAGGGCACGGTTTGGTTTAGAAAGGGAACTAGAGAAAGTTAACCAAGCTTAAGCCTATATATACCCACTCCTACTTAACACTTAACATTTCTTACAACTCTTAAACACACAAACTCTCTCAAACAAAACCATATTGTTTTCTCTTCTTGTTTTCGGGTCACACAGCCGAGACACAACACCACAATTTGCAAGCAAGTATTCTAAGGTATTCGGGTTAAGCTAGGATTGGAATATACAATCGTACATATACGATTTGGGTTGTCATTCTACACGTTCAACTCGAAACCAAGGAGCTAGGACTCATTGTAAGTATCTTAGTTCGTATACATGTACACGTCTTGTAAATATTCGACATATGTGGACTTGTGTGGTGAACTAGAAGCCATAAGGCAAGTAATAAGAAGCTTATGTATAAACTTGGATGTTTAAACTTAACATGCATACGTAAAATATAAGCCGAGGGCTTGGTAAAATGTTTTAGAAAGAAAACATGTACATGTCACGTATAATAAACAATTAACGATTCATTTTGCTCATAAAGGGAATGTACACTATGTTATATGCGAATTAGGGTTGCTAAGAACTTAATAGAACGAGTTTGGAATGGGTTGGCAAGCGTAATCAAGACCCTAGTAGTGTGACGAACTCATACAAGCTTGTAGAAGCTTGATGAGCCACGTCTCGGAAAGCACTTAATAAATGGAAGTATAAAACTTGTTATTATAAAACAAAAAGCAGAGTAAAACTATTTTCGGTGACCTACTACTTGTTTATTATCGTCAACATAACATATATTCTTTATTATCTTTATATTTAATTAGTACTTATCACAAGTATACGTAAGCACAAAGAAACTTGTAAAAAACCGAAGCAAGAACAAAGGAAGATATGACATGTTTTAAGTTTACAATAATACAAAAAGTACAAAAGTAATTTTTATAAAAGATTATTCATTATCTAAAAATATTTCTGTTTCAGATCTGATCTATTAGATGGAATATTTCTATTAATAAAATAATTACTTTTCATGAGCGACGGAATCCAACAATGTAAGAAACTCCAAAAAAAACGTATATTAAAAATAATCGATACGTTGATTTACAATTTTAAGTTAAAAAGTTTTTATATAAAAGTAAATTATAAACAAGGTTACTGTTCACGACTGGTAATAACTGTTGGGAATATAATTTTCACTAAATAGAGCTTTTAATTATCGAAGTACAATGTACATAGGAAATCACTAAAAACCGAATTAAAAGAAACGATATACAATTAAAATACGACATTTCAATAATTAAAGTTAATAAAAAATTATTTTATAAACTTTCACTTATATTTTACGTGTTCATAACAGTACCATACCATATGACAAGATATAAAATTTGATAGACTTTTCAAATACTAATCCCATACATATAAACAACAAGCTAAACGGATCTTTAATAGAGTAAGTTAGGACTTTTGGAAGGTTACATGATTGAATGATAATAAAAGTATGTTTTATATAATTTATAAAAATAATTATGAACTACTGTACACATGGGCCTAAATATTATACTATAATATTCTGATAGATTTTTCTAAATAACGAAATCCGTGACATAAGAAACACTTGAAACGGAGTTAAAACGATAAAGATACGGGGTTTATAAAACCGTATGCACTATCTTCAATTTTTTGCACTATTTTATAAAAACCAATTAAACCAAGTTAATATAATAATAATAATTTAATCATAATAATATTAAAGACATGTATTATTAGACAAACAATCAATTATGAACGAAAACCACACTTTATCTACGTAAACTAATACAACACCTTTATTCAATAAAGAACGATTTAAACATTGTTTTGACATTTTATACTAAACAAAAACTAGTAGGATGGTGGTGTAACTAAATAACTTGTGATGTAGTAATAATTAATACATATGTACTCATACGGCCTATATATTACTATTAGGTTTAGCTATCGGTACTTAACCTGTGACATTTTCAATCACTTGATACATAAACGTCAGCAGCTAGGCTGCGTTTGGCTTGCATTAGGGTGCGGTTGGCTGTTTACAACAGATTAGGGTGCGTTTGGTATAGTGACAGTAGCTAGGGGTGGTTGTTTTTGGTTATTAATATTGAATAGGGTGCGTTTGGCATAAGAAAACAACATAAGGGTTATGTTTGGGTGAGCATAAAACCAATAAGGGTGCGTTTGGTATAGCAGAAACACGCAAGGGGCGTGTTTGGTTTGGCAGATTTAAGATAAAGGGGCGTTTGGTTTGGGCAGATTTACACCAAGGGGTGCATTTGGGTTAACATAAGAACCAAGGGGTGCGTTTGGGTTTAGAGAAGACAACAAAAAGGGCGTTTGGTTTAGCGAAACAACAAGGGTTCGTTGGGTTCATATGAAACAACAAATAAAAATAACATAAAGTTTTAATAAATATTAAAACCGAAATCTTGCATTATCATACACTTGGAAATCTTGCGGTCCTACATTACATTTTTCATAAACCTATGAATTCACCAACTTTATGTTGACGTTTTAAAGCATGTTTTCTCAGGTCAATGAAGCACGAGGTGCTAAGGGTACATTGGGGATACTCTTTTGGGGAGTCATGCATAAAAGATTTAGAGTCATTACACCTTGGGATAATTGTTATGAGCTAAAATCTTGTTATTTCAATGTGGAATAATTTAAGCCATTGTGCTTTGTATTAAACAATTTCAATAAATCCAATGTATCGTATTTTAAATGACTCTTCTAGAGGTCGTTCTCATATCTTGTGCTATTGATCTATGAAGTAACGCTCTCGGACTCATTATTCTGCTGCGACCCTATTTGGGGGTGTTACACCTGCTATAGATGCTGAAGCTCTTTCTTTTATTAATCTCAATACTAATCCATTTGAATTTACCTTTAAGCTCATAATCATACTTTAACATTACATTACTAAATATGAATATCTATTTTCTCATTACGATAATATTTAATCTGTAAGTCATTACTTAAACTTAACATTTCATCTAAATAATGCTGCTTTAGATCCTCTATATCTTGGATACTCATTTCTTGAAGAGGAGATTGATCGATGCTAGCCGCCTGCTTTTGTTGAAGTAACTTTTCACAAAATGATTGCATCATTTGAAGAAGTTCATACATCTTTTGCTGATTAAGGTTCTCTTGAATACTCGGAGGCTGATGATTGATGGAATACTGCGGGGGTTGGCCAAAACTAGAATAGTTAGGCTCAAAATAGTTGTGATTCATCGGTATTGTTAGGTTTATGGAAAAGTGTCGATTATGTGGTTTTATTATATTTTGTTATTAGACTTTATTTTGTTTAGTTTAATATAGCTTGTAATAAGGTTTATTATGCTTTAAGTAGGGTATTTAGAATTAATAACCAAAGGTCGAGGGACTTGTATTGACAGTTAGGAAAATAAGGAAGGGATGCATCCCTACCATGGGCCTATAAATTGACTCTTATCTTCATTCTGGTGTTGCTCTTGTAATACTAACTCCTCTCTTTTCCCTCCATAATCAGATTTGAATTTTTCCTTCACTTGCCCTCATTCTCTCTAATCTTACATGTTGATATGATTGATTTAAGATTCATGTGACCTATCAGGTTGACATTGAAAGCTTTCATGAGGACCCCCATTGTTTTAAATCAAGATTTGTTGTGGAAACTCGGTGAATTTTGTGGATAAAATTATCACTTAGTTTGATTGTAGCTCGGTTCGCTGCTCTAGACAAGCGGTACCCGTGGTGGATAATCATATTACTTAGTGAGATCGTTACCACATCAAACTCGCACAAGTATGATTCGTTACTGGGTTGTGGAGGGTAGGTTAAATTGTTTGCTAAGATTATTGGAAAGAAAATTAGGTTTGAATCACAAACGAATTGAATTTCTAGACTTCGATTTGCTAAAATGAACAAATATCCATTTCACTAAGTTGAAATCCACACTTCACTCATGTACACGTTGACAAGTACACATCTTCTTCGGATCTCCACAATGAAAAAATGAAATTGTTTGATCGAAAGATGTTTGGGTTGTGAAGGGCGGGTTAGAAAATTCGGAAGTTTGATGATAAAATTCGGATTTGATCTTAGGTAGGGCTCATCTCTGAAATCAATCGTATAATGCCGGACAAATTTTTCACCATTTAAACGGTCCTTTCACTCCCACGAGCACGTGAATAAACCAGACATTTGAGAG
Organism: Tanacetum coccineum; assembly: GCA_026074375.1. Lineage (NCBI taxonomy): Eukaryota > Viridiplantae > Streptophyta > Magnoliopsida > Asterales > Asteraceae > Tanacetum > Tanacetum coccineum. The sequence goes on along the minus strand of BQNB010047432.1, from coordinate 34,258 downwards.
TTGTCGGATAAGAAGGTTAAGAGAATAAGGAATTATAAGATATAAGAGGAATAGTGAGATTTATTTATTGATTTTTCAAATAATACTTAAGGAAAAGGAACAGAAAAATATTTTGGAAACCTAATGTCAATAGGTGCATGGTTGCTCTCTAGGAAAAAGCACAAAGAGCAGAGGAGCGGGCTAAACGCGAAGCTTTTTATAAAACCTTCTCCACTTTCGGGTTCGATGTTCGCGAGGTTACGACCCGCCTTTTAACTCTCTTATTGTTTGTTTAACTAAAGAGAGCCGAAATACGACAATTAAACAAACGGTTATTTTGTTTATATTAAATAAAAGAAAATAATAAGAATAGATAATGTAAAATATTTTTGTATTCTTTATATAAAATTAAAATGAATCTTTCATGGGGAAATGTTCCTTCAAGGCTAGAATACAAAAACAGTTTCTCGTAAAAATCGCTACACCTCTCCCCGGCAACGGCGCCATTTTGATGTTCGTTCAAAAACCCCTCTTAATATATATATATATAATAATATACATATACGTAAGCTAAGTATCATACAAATTATTCTTAGGAAAGAATAATATATAATTCTCGGGTATCGTTCTTCTCAGTGAGAGGTGAATAGAAATTTATGATTATATCGGGAATCAAGCTTGAATGTCATTTAAGTTTTGGTTTTGGTTTCTAAAACTACTTACGCAAAGGGAAAAAGAAATTAAGGCACGCTAATCTAAGAAATAAAGAAATTAAACATTTAAATCTAAAAAACGTCTACTTAATAATAAAACGCGACTAAATAACTAAATAAGACAAGTTAAATGACTTAAAATAATTTTTATAGACATAGCATATTATTTTTGGAATTTTAAACTATTTAAATACTATTTTTTATAACTAAATAATACTAGAAAATTAATTAAAAATATTAAACTATTTTATAGAAATTTGAAAAAAAATATGAAAAATACTTTAAACTATCACCAATGTTTAGAAAATAAAACTAGAAAATAAGCTGAAACAAATAAGCAATTAAAATTCAAATAAGCTTAAACCTTAAAAATGTATAACAATTAAATGATGTAGAAGGCTAAGGAAAGGACCCAAGGGCGCTGTGTAGTTGGTATTGTGTGTTGTGTGTTGTGAGGTAAGGGCGCTGGTTCGAGTCATGAACATGACCTTTTTGCGAAACATTTTTTTGAATTATTGTTGAATTACCGTTGAAGACAAAGGAAACTTAAGCACTTTAAAAAAGAACTTTTTGACAAAACTTATTTTTAAGCTATAAAATAGCACAAAAGTAGCTGACAATATGCAAAACTAGCTAGATAAGACTTATAGGCAATTAGCTTAATCTGTTTGATCCTTTTATGCTTAATAAGCAAATGCAAAACAAATATGCTGATGATAACCTTAAGCTAGACTAAATAAGCACATAGGAGCTAAAAAAATAAGTAAATAAATAAGCTGGAAAAGAAATCAAGTGCATAAAGAATATAGATAATACAAACACTATTAATGGATAAGACCACTAATTTTAGCTTAAGAATAAGGACTTAATAAGCAATGATTTAAAGCTGTAAATATAAACAGATGAAAGATGATACTTGGAAAAAAACAATAAAAGCTAGAATTATTGAAAAATTGGTCAAAAGATTAAGCTAGGAAAAAAGGGGTTAAAAGAGACTGTAATTAATCTACTTATTTTTGGATTTTTGAAATTGAAGGAATAAATTGACCGCTTATTTTTATGACTCATAAAGCATAATGAAAACTTTAAAACTATAAAACAGATTCGGAACGTTTATCATTGTATGAAGCTAAATCTAACAAAGTATCACCATATATTTAGTTATGAATCTACTTATTTATGTGACATAAAAAACCCTAATATCTTATATTGGTTATCTAACTTGAACACGATCTCTAGGGCGCATTTTTAACTTCAAAACAAATTATCATTGATACATAAAAATTTCATTGGGACATATAAAACTACCAACTTAAACATAGCCTTTTAAGAAAATTGACAAATGAGCTTTTTGAGCAACCTTTAAAACTGCATAATTGAGCATTTGATAACACGGACTTAAAAAAAACAACTCTAAACTATCTTTTAGACCTAATTAGAGCTTTTAAAACTAACTTGAAAAACAAAATTGACACAAGCAGTCTTAACTTATGTTAAGACTGCTTATGCCAAACACCCCTTAAAATCCTTAAAAACAAAAAAAAAATTTTTTTAAACTTCAACTATTTATTCCTAAAAGCCTCTTATGAATTCAAACAGGTGATAAACTAAGCATAACAATGAAAATAAACAAAGATCTTGGACCAATAAGCACCTTATAATAAGCTAAACCAAAATTAGCAAATTTAACTAATAAGGCCAAATTTTATCTAAACTCAACTTAAACTTAAAATAAGCTTTAAACTAACATGATAAGCTAATATAAAAAAAAAAAAAAAACCCACAGGGGGGCCCCGATAAATATAGCATATATATGCATTATCTAAGACACAAAAAGCAGAATTATAAGCATAGCAGATAATGAGCTAACCAAAGTAAAAGAGAAAGTGTATCCTTTTGTACTTTGCTTATAAAAAATGGACACTTAATGCTCAATGAGCTTTTTACAAAGCTGACAGGTTTTCATAAATAAGCTGGTAATACCCATAAGCCCTTCCATTATTGGCTTATCATCCAAAAAGCTTATTAAGACCATTTTTAGGTAATTTGAGTAATAAACTTGTTAAGTTAAGCTTAAAACAAGCTTAGCTTAATAAGAGATAGTTTAGAAGGAATTAAGAGCTTAATAGCTTATATTTAAACAGAATTTAATTACATTACCATTCTAGTATTAAACAGAATTAAAAAACAATTTTACAGGAAGATGAAATTTTATTGATAAAAAGGTGATTAAAAACTTTAAAAAGGAAATTACATTAAGTAAAATTGACAATAAGCTAAAAGCTAACTAATAAGCTATTCTACACTACTCATATTCTAGACTACATGATTTCTACTGTGTGAATGAACTGTCTATTTATAGCAACGGGAAGATGATTCTAGAGCTTGGAGGAGCGTCCTTAATCCTTCATCCGAGCCCTTGATTCCAAATCTATCCCTTTAAGCCATTGGATTGCTTCCATGAATTTGTAGCCAATAGGAGAGTTTGGGATTGCCAGTGTGGCTTTAATTGAGCTATCAGAGTTTTTAGGCTTCTAGAAGTACTCGAGCGAGTGTGTAAATGAAAGATTTACCCTGTGTAGTTGTGGGTGAAAATGGAGGGAAAAGAGGGAAAGAGATGGTGAATAGTAATAGTTGACCATGTGTTTGACCGTGTGTATTAAAGGTTATGGACCAGGGTTTTGGTTGGGCTTGGTCTTGGGCTTTTGTAGTATAAATGGATTGGATTTGGATTTTTATATTAGGCTCATGAATTAGGCTAAGGATTTTGTATAGTTACAAAGTTAATGGGTTGACCCGGAACAATAAAATGGGTACGGGTTGGCCCATTAAGGATGTATACGCCTTCGGCTTCGTTTTCCTCGTAATCTTCCAATCTCGTTGCTCGGAATTGACCACTTTTTGCTGTGTTTTTGTCTTTTTTATTTATCCAATTCGGATCAATTCAGATTCACTTTAAACACTATATAACAATGTATTTTTTATGTATTATTGGTTATTTAAGCTCATTTTTTAGGTAAAAAGGCTATGTGTATTTAAGCACATACAATATCCGCTCATACTAAGCTATTGTCGTGGCTCTCACGCAATGTCTTAATCTTACTTGAAAACTAAAAAATTTCTATACCCCCTTAGACTAATTACCTCGAAAAGTAGCTAAGTGTTCATCTAAGGAGATTAAGAAATCAATAGTTTTGAAAAGCCTCCCCCCCATTTTACCATTTTTATGGATTTATTATTATTATTATTATTATTATTATTATTATTATTCATATATATTATAACTTTAAAGATCACAAGAACAAGAAACACTAAAAGTATAAATTCATAGTCCTTGATTTTTCACCCGCCCCAAACCAAGCTTAATAAAGTAAATCATTGGTTAAATACATGTGTTAAAATGCTAAACACTACTCATAAATGCTAATTGTGTTTGCATAGCTACTTGTCCGCTCCCTTATTCCTACATTCCTCTTAAAGGTTTTATTTTATTGATGATCAAATAACATTAAGTTATTATTCATTATAAATAAAACCCGTTTAGTATAATTTAGTTTGAAATCCTTTCCTAAAGAGACGATATGGTGAGAATAATGTACACATTAAGGTTCTAATTTTGCACGATTTAGGGGTTATCCTTTTTATTTCATGCACGAAACAACCCAACTACGGGAGTCCAGAGACAGAGGTTTATGTAGATACTCCGGAGTCAAAGATTTGGCTTTTATTATTATATTTTTTCTTTTATTGCACTTTATTAAACCTCAATCTTTAAACCACTCTGCCACATCGGTATGCGAGCCGACCATGGTCCAGGAGTCTTATTTCGATCTCGGTGATTTCCTCGACCTTTTTGAAGGCTGCAACATCGGCATCGAACCGACCAGATGTAGCAAACTTTTATCTGTCTCGGATTATTATTACTATGTACCTTATTTAGAAGACTGCACATCGGCATCGAACCAACCAGAGACAGTAAAATTTTATCAGCCTACAGTTCTTATTATTATTATTTACCTTCCAACCTTTTATCGACTGTACATCTCAGTATGCGAGCTCAGATCCATGATCCAGAAGTCTTATTTCGGCTTCGGTTTATTACATTATTATTGTTATTATAATTAGCCAAATTTCATGTCCTGGGGTCTTTTAACTACCTAGACAACGGTAGCGAGCCTTCAAGAATCGGTAGCCTATTTCCCCACAACACTGACAAAACCTCGATGTGTACCTTACTTTCACCAGAAGGAATCTCTACGAAGGGATTTAAACTAAGAATCACAAAAATCTAAAGTAACTTTATTTATTCAAAATAATTACTTTACTCGTTTTTTAACGCTGATGGAGCAAAAAAAGCAACAATTAACCTTTTGTGCTTTTAAAGAGATCCAACTACTTCGATGTTTGCATTAACTTATATAAAACTCTATCATTTCTGTTATTTCTTCGCAAGTTAAAAATCTTTAATAAAAAGATCCGTGAATGCTTAGTCTAATAAAACAAGCTTTGCATATTTAAAGTCTATCATGGAAACTTGCAAACTCTTGGCTTTTTAAGCTAGAATTCACATTTTAAAGCTTCTTGTATAAACGACTAGGAAAAGCTAAAATTTATATAAGTTAAGGGGTAAGCTAGAGCGGCAAAAATGCTCGATCAATTCAAAAATTTATACTTACCAAAATAAAAAATTCATATCGAAAACATTATTCTATTTTGGAAAAAAATTGGCATAAAATCACTTATTTTTACTATTTTGGTGGAAAAACGGGGTTACATGAAGACAAGGCAAATGCAAGTAAGATCAAATCGAAAGATCCCCCCATACTAGAACTACACATTGTCCTCAATGTGAGACTGTCACCCCCATACTAATTTCAAGGCATAATCCAAATATTAAGGGGTCTCTACGTAAATCTAAAGCCGTTTATTAATTATGCTAAAAGATAAACGTTAGACAATAAGATCTAGGATATCAGATTCCCATATATAAGCATGCGAAGGATTAAAGATCGAGTGAACGATGGACAAAACCACGAGCACGAGAGCCTTCAAAATCCGGGCAATCCTGGACATAAAACACAAAACACGAAACACGAGAAAGGAAGAGGCGAGCCTCCTCACATCACACTTATTAATAATTATTGATATACTACTACTAAGGATAAGCATGGGTTGCCACCCACGAAGCGCTTGTTTTTGTTAACCGAGTCACGAGCCTAACTCGACCTATATCATCGTGATATTAAGGACGAAACACGTGGAAGAGCAAACTTCCATTGGACTTTTATATGCCATCGCTTCTAGAGAAGAAAAATGAAAAACGGAGATGCCGGGGTAAAAAATGATATCCTCACTCCCGGAGGAGAGAGGAAGAAAAGAATCCACCGGATAGGTGAAATAAGGAAGAAAAATTCAGATAACATATATGAAGGAAAGATAATGGCGATCCTCAAAGGGTAAGCTCACATATGTAGCAGAAATTTTTTTCTTATGAATGTCGGGGTCGAAAACTTTGACCATACTCTTCAAATATTCTTTATCAAGTTTATCCTTTAAACTTCTCGGGTCAGGATCTAAAAATACCTCGAGAGGGAGATTAGGGGTAGTGTCCTTAATAAATAAACTCTCAAGATAGATAATGTCTCCCTCCGAGTCGTAATAATCGTCCACAATATCCGTAGAAACAACAATATCTAGAAAAGCATCGATCTCAGATCGGGCTCAATCTCAAAGAGAAACGAATCATACCCGGGAAGAGAGTTACCAGAATGAGTAGTGGTACTGTCACTACTCGTCTCTTCCATATGATGGCTAAAAGTCTCGAATTCGGGTAAAGAATTATCCGAATAAGAGAGAGAAGTATCGGACTTCTCAAAGAAAGAGTCACTATCCTCAATGGGGATAGGAGACTTGAACACACGGTCGAAACATTCATCCTCATTAAGCTTGAAAAGAGGTGTGACAAGCAAAGTCGACTCATCAAGGTTAGAAACATAAGAGTCCTTACTCTCGATGTTCTCTAACACCTTATTAAAAAGAGGATTTACGTCACTAGAGATGTACTCGTCATCAAATTCAAAAAGAGGGTTCGAGTAAATTTTAACATTATCTTTCGGAACGTCCTCATTGGATAGTGACTCGTCATCACTAGAGGTAAAATCATCATTTAAATTGAAGAGAAGGTTAGAGAAAGTCACGGATTTTCTCTCAAGAATGTTAATGGGAGAGAAATCATCACACGAAGGTAAATCACACTCACTATCACTCCTGGATGTATCCTCGGACTGACTTGGGATTGGAACAAGGTCCTCAACACTAAACTTTATGAATTCGTCCGATTCCTTTTCAGGAACAGTGCTAAGTTCCTTATTCCCCATGATGAGAGAGTCTTTAGGTTTCAAAGTCAGTAAAACGGGTGTTATTGCATTAGACGGGGGTATTTGAGAATCAATTTCATTTAAAGGAATAACACTCTCCTTGTAATCATAGTCATCATCGTCATCATAGCAAAAAGATTTGAAACGTTGCAAAGGATAAGTAGTAAGATTAGCCACCTACTCTAGATGCGTAAGTTCATTCTTTTTATTAATCTCAATACTCATTCCATTGAATTTACCTTTAATCTCATCAATCATACTTTCACATTCCCTTCTAAAATGAATATCTATTTTCTCATTATGATAATCTTTAATCTGTAAGTCATTACTTAAACTTAACATTTGATCTAAATAATGCTGCTTTAGATCCTCCGTATCTTAGATACTTATTTCTTGAAGAGGTTATGGATCGATGCTAGCCGCCTGCTTTTGTTGAAGTAACTTTTCATAAAATGATTGCATCATTTGAAGTAGTTCATACATCTTTTGCTGATTAAGGTTTTCTTGAATACTCGAAGGCTGATAATTGATGGAATACTGCGGGGGTTGGTCAAAACCGGAATAGTTAGGCTCAAAATAGTTGTGATTCATCGGTTGATATTGAAAGCTTTCATGAGGACCCCCATAGTTTTCACAGCAAAGATATTGTTGTGGAAAACTCAGTGAATTTTGTGGATAAAAATTATCACTAAAGTTTTGATTTTAGCTCGGTTCCTGCTTATAGACAAGCGGTACCCGAGGTGGAAAATCATAACCGTAGTGAGAATCGTTCCCACATAACTCGCACAAGTATGATTCATACTAGGGTTGTGGAGGGTAGGTTAAAATGTTTGTAAGATTATTGAAAGAATTCGGATTTGAATCATAAACGAATGAATTTCTAGCTTCAGATTTGCAAAATGAACAAAATCCTTCACTAAGATGACATCCACACTCTCACATGTACACCGTTGACAACGTACACCATCTTCTAACGGATCTCCACAATGAAAACAATGAAATTGGTTGATCGAAGATGTTTGGGGTTGTGAAGGTGGGTTAGAAATATCTGAAGTTTGATTATAAGAATTTGGATTAGAGTCATAGACGGGCTCATCTCTGAAACTCACATTGGTACAATGCCGACAATTTCCACCGTTAAACGGACCTCCACACCACGAGCATCTTGAAAACCAAGACATTTTGAAGAATTATCGGATAAGAAGGTTAAGAGAATAAGAATTAAACGAATAAGAGGATAGAGAAGAATATTTATAGATTTTTCAAATAATACATAAGGAAAAGGAAAGAAAATTATTTTTGGTAACCGAAAGTCAAAGGTGCACGGTAGCTCTCTAGAAAACGCACAAAGAAGCAGAGGAGAGGGTAAGCGCGAAGCTTTTAAAAACCTTCTTCTTTCGAGTCTAAGTTTGTAGGATCGACCCTCCTTATACCTCTCTTATAGTTTGTTAACTAAAGATGAGCCGAAACGACAATTAACAAACGGTTATTTTTTTAATATTAAAATAAAAGAAAATAAGAATAGAAATGTAAAATATGTTTGTGTTTTTATATAAAATAAAATGAAAACTTTCACGGGGAAAGGATCTTCAAGGCTCGAATACAAACAATCTCGTAAAAATTGCTACACCTCTCCCCGGCAACGACGCCATTTTGATGTTCGTTCAAAAACCCCTCTTAATATAATATATATAATAAAATACATATACGTAAGCTAAGTATCTTACAAATTATTCTTAGGAAAGAATAATAAGTAATCAACATGGGTACCATTTTCCTCGCTGAGAGGTGAATGGAAATTCACGATTATGTCAGGAATCAAGCTTGAATGTCATTTAAATTTTAGTTTTGGTTTCTAAAACTACTAACGCAAAGGGAAAAAGAAATTAAGGCACGCTAATCTAAGAAATAAAGCAATTAAACATTTAAAAATAAAAAAAGTATACTTAATAATAAAACGCGACTAAATAACTAAATGAGACAAATTAAAACTCTAAAAACTCAAATTGCAAATTTCCTAAGTTAAACGACTTAAAATAATTTTTAAAAGACAAAAAATGTTAGAAATACAGAAAAGTATCGGTCACTTCCAATATAAGTAGTCATAGCTCATAGTAATTAAGTAATGTTATGTTAGTAAGCTAACTAGGCCAAAGTTACATTGTAAGCCCATAACACAAGCCCATGGCCGGTTAGGTTAGGCAAATATAAACCCTCTCCACACATGGAGAGGGTGTTGGTTGTTCATTTTCTCACATTACACTAAGCTAATATCATCATTTTACATTCTCTCTCTAAGTGTTCATGCAACCATCTCTTTCTCTCTCTAAAACTCTAAATGAATCATTCCATACTTGTGTTAAGATATTCTACAATTAGTATCAAGAGCTATGGGGTGTTTGTGTAGGGTTTGTGTGTGTTTTATCTACTCGTTTTACTAGTGTTTTTTGTTTGAATCCATTCAAAACTTTTTGAGGGTTTAAAAACCATAAAGATCATAACTTTCTTTCTTAGTTATCTTAGTATAGACTAGAAGTACAAGAAAATCTTTCAAAAAACCATAAAAATATCATCTTTTTGAGTCTTTTTGGTTAAAAAGAGGGTTTTGTACCAAGAATCTTGATTTCAAATTTTTTGTGTCAAAAACGTTAAAGTTTGTGTTTTTAAGGTTCTAATAGTCTTAGATAGTTAAGTTGTACAAGAAAAATCGGGTAAAAACGTTAAAAAGTTAGTCTTTTTTAGATTTTTGATTTTTGAGTTTCGTAGTGTATTGGGCGATCTATACGTGTCTATAGGCGATTTATACGTGTTCACTTGGTCAGGCGATCTATACGATTCTTTCAGGCGATCTATACTTTATTTCCTTCAGGCGATCTATACTTCATTTCCTTCAGGCGACCTATACTTCATTTCCTTCAGGCGATCTATACTTCATTTCCTTCAGGCGATTTATACAATCTTGTGTGAAGGCGATTTATACAATTTTTTATGAAGGCAATTTATACATTGTCATTTATAAAGGCGAATATACATTGTTCTTCACAAGGGAAATTTATACGCTTGCCTAAGGAGAACTATACACATTTGTTAAGTGAATTATACGGTTGTTCTTTGATTTGTAAAATCTCATGAAGATTCAATTTCTCAGTTTTATCAAGAATTGTAAAATCCCGTGTATTCCAAAAGACTTAATCTCATTAATCAAAACTCACTTTAACACAAAAACCTCCAATCACTGTCCGATCATTTTAATCTTATCACATTGAAATAGATCCAATGATTTCACTTGGACAAAAGAATACTCTTGCTGAGTACATGATACTCTCCGGTGCTGACAATCGTCCACTCATGTTGGACAAAGACCTGTATGATTCTTGGATGAGTCGAATGGAATTATACATGCAAAATAGAGAGCACGAAAGAATGATACTTGAATCAGTTGAACATAGTCCTCTCATTTGGCCTACGGTTGAAGAAAATGGAGTGATCAGAACGAAGAAATATGCTGAATTATCTGATACTAAGAAAATTCAAGCTGACTGTGACATGAAAGCTACAAATATCATTCTTCAAGGTCTTCCTGCTGATATCTATTGACTTGTAAATCATTACAGAGTTGCTAAAGATTTATGGGAGAGAGTTCAATTACTGATGCAAGGTACTTCTTTGACAAAGCAGGAAATAGAATGTAAGTTGTATGATGCTTTCGATAAGTTTACTCACATCAAGGGGGAATCACTTCATACGGAAAAAATTTTAAGATTTACTCAGCTGATTAATGATATGAACATCTACAAGATGAAAATGGAGCAATTTCAAGTTAATACCAAGATCTTAAACAGTCTTCCACCTGAATAGAGTAAGTTTGTGACCGATGTCAAGCTTGTTAAAGATTTGCATACCTCCAACTTTGATCAGCTTCATGCATATCTTGAACAACACGAACTCTATGCCAATGAAGTCCGTATTATGCGTGAACGCAATCAAGATCCACTTGCCTTCATTGCAAATCAGTAGATGACACCACCTCACTTTAACCCTTATCAATTATCTTACAACAATCCTCTACTTCAACAACAATTTTCACCATCACAATATGGATCAATTCAACCTAATCAACAATACCCATCTCATTATCCATCACAAACTCAATTTAATCATTCATCCATTCCACCATCACATGCATGTTAGTCTCAAATGAATCATCAAACCTCAACTGTTCCACAAGTAATTCCACAAGTTGCTTATCAATCACCTCAAGCTCCTACATAACTTATGATTGAGTCACCATTTGTAGATTCAGGTTTTGCTGTTCTTGTGTTTTCTCCTGGAGATGATCCGATTGCTTGTCTCAATAAAGCAATGGCTTTTCTAACGGTTGTAGCTTCTTCAAGGTTCCCTACTACCAATAATCAAATCAGAATTTCCTCTAATCCAAGAAACCAAGCCACTATTCAAGATGGCAGGGTTACCGTGCAACAAGTTCAGGGGAGGCAAGGGCAAAATTATTCTGGTACTACATATAAGAGCAATGCTACTACTGCAAGGGGAAATACTACAAGTGGACAGGTAAGAGTTGTTAAATGCTACAACTGCCAAGGTGAAGGACATATGGCTAGGCAATGCACTTAGCCTAAGCGACCAAGGAATGCAACATGGTATAAGGAGAAAGCAATGTTAGCAGAAGCTCAGGAAGCTGGACAAATATTGGATGAGGAGCAACTCGCATTTCTTGCAGATCCAGGAATTCCAGCAAGTCAAGCTCAGACAGTCATTCCTCACAATGCTGCTTTTCAGACTGAGGATCTTGATACTTATGATTCTGATTGTGATGATCTCTCGACTGCACAAGCGGTTCTTATGGCCAACATTTCCAACTATGGTTCTGACGTTATCTCAGAGGTACCTAATTCTGAAACCTATCTGAATGATATGGATAATCAAAGTGTGCATGCATTGCAGGATTTTGAACAATCACCAGTTATGGATTTTACAGATAATGAGATATCTAGTGATAGCAATATCATTCCATATTCTCAATATTTGCAAGAAACACAACAGGCAACTGTTCAAGATACTAATTTGCAGGCACAACAAGATTCAATGATTTTATCTGTGATTGAACAAATGTCTGAACAAATGATTAATCATGTAAATAATTAGGAAAAGGCAAATAAGGAACAGAATAATGAATCAATAACCGCTGAGCTTGAGAGACATAAGGAAAGGGTCAAAACTTTTGAACAACGTCTTAATGTTAATTTAAGTAGTCATGAAAAAATGATTGATTCTCAAATGGATGATATGATTAGGGAGAAACTTGCACTCAAAGAACAAATTGACTCACTTGAGCAAAATCTTTCTAAACAAATCAAAGAAAAGGAATCTTTATTCAAAACTTTTACAGTTTTCAAAAATGAATCCAAAGAAAAGGAAAATAAATATATGGAAAATGAAATTGATTTGGAAAAGAATATTAAGGAACTTGATAATATCATTTGTAAAGCGGGTCAATATGCTCAGACAGTGCATATTTTAACTAAGCCACAAGCGTTTTATGATAATACACACAAACAAGCTCTAGGTTATCAAAATCTATTTTATCTTAAGAAAGCTCAGCGGATAAAACCAACCTTGTATGATGGTGTTTGATCATTTCTGATTATACCTTTAATAATATATAATATATAAAAATAAGAGGGTAGGAATCAAAAAATCTCACAATTATAGTAATCCGGGAGTATGATTCCTGGGCGTTTCCCCGATGAGGAATGCAATGGAAAGTCGAATGACGGTTTGATATCGATGCTTGAATGGGACAAATTTGGGATTGGTTTTCTAAAACTACGGGAAAATTGATGCAATTTACACTAAAATTAACTAAGGGAACACTTAATTTAACTAAAAATGCAAAACCGGGATCCTAAAAACGCGCTAAATTATCAACTAATTCAAAATAAAACCCTACAAAAGATTTTAATGCATGCAAACCTCAAATATGACAAAAGAAAATTTTCTAAAAAAGATTTATATTTTTTGGCTTTTTAATAATTTTTTATGAATTAAAAACTAATTTAATCTATTTAAAATCCTAGAAAATAGCAAATTATTACCTAAAAATTCTAAAAAATGATATTCTACCTTAGAAAAGTCTAAAATATGATAAAAACTCAGAAAACTATTTTTAACTATTTTTTATAATAAAAACCTATTTTCTAAAATTAAATTAAAAAGCTAAAAATCAAATTAAAAATCTAAAAGTGGTAAAAATGATTTTAATGCTTGTAAACCTAAAAATATTTATTCTAAATCTAAAAACTATTTTTTTAATTTTCTGAATTAATTTACTATTTTTAAATGATTTTCTAAAAATTTAAGTTGCGAAAAATAATAAAAAGTAATAATTAAAGCTGGAAAAATCTAAAAAATTAAGCAAAAGTCCTAAATGTAGTATAGAATGCAGGAAAAATAGGCTTGAGTTACCAGCTTATCAAATAAGCTAAGAAAAGCCCGAAATGAGCTACGGCTTTTTTGTGGGCTTAATGGGCCAAAGAGAGGATAAAAGGATTATGTTTGCAAATACTAATGGATGAGCTAATGTAGCACAATGGTTAACACACACACTCACTAGTATGCTTGCCTGACTAAATGGTCATGGGTTCGAATCCCATGGCCATTTTTTTGGTATTTTTTTCTTTCTTTTTATTTTTGAAAAGTTTTAACACAGCTATTATAATAAGCCAACAAACAACAACTTTAAAAAAAAGACAATCTTTTTATATCTCTCAAATAAGCAGACAAAATAAGCAAATAGCAAATCAGACACTTAGACAAATTTTCAGCTTTTCAAAATTTTTAAACAAGAAAACAAAGGCTTATATGATAAGCTCAGACTCTACAATTTATAAGACAACAAGATCAGACCTTATTAAGCATATAGAGTAGAAAATCAGACAACTTGCAATACAAATAAGCCATGAAAATAAGCAAACACAACAAATACTCTATGGTGAATTTCAGAATGGGAAACAGACTCAAAAGGATTTTTTTATTTATTATTTTTTTTGAACATCTTTTTATGGGGCTTATTGGATAAGCTGGACCACAAAAATGAACATACACAAACTTTGACCTCCAATCTACAACTAGGAACAAAAATCCAGCCATTTGGAACTCAAATAAGCAGAGAAAAATGCAATTGAAAAAGCTAGGATAGAACAGATGCACACTTAGCAATATTTGGAAAAACTTGACCAAAACCAAGACAAAGATTGCAGACCCTATGACTTAATTTCTACTTGATTTTAGGACTTAGACAAGCATAAAAACAACATTTAGAGATAATAGCACATATCAAGCAATAAGAACACGTGAACAATTAGAATATCACACAGATTCAAACATATGCTCATGAAAACTTGGAAAATGCAAGATTCAACTTACAAATGCAAATAAACAGGTTTAACTAACTGATTAAAGATAGGCAAAGGTGACCCAATAGCATTTGACTGCTTTGACCCACTTTAAAACACAAACACAGACAATCCAAACACCCCTTTAACTAACTTTCTCAACCCCCCTTTTTTTTACTACAAGCCTAAGATTTAATGAACAAACCCTCACTACCATATATCAAACAACTTATAACAATCAAGTAGGCAGAATTAACAAGAAAATAGACTATGCTAATATTTTTGATTTTTGACTGATTTTTAAGAAAACTTTGCAAAATGATATTTAAAACTATAACACCTATATATTAAGCATTTAACAACAATAATTAGCAATAATAAGCAGATTCAAACAAGAAAGAAGCACAAATAAGCAGAAAATAAGCTAATAAGCTATAAATAAGTAAAACTTAAAAAGAACACTTACAAAAGGTCCTAATCTTTTTAAGACTGATTTAAACCAAAAACCCCCACCTATTCCAACCTAAGTGCTTCCATAAGCTCTAAACCCAATAAGCCATCCAAGATTGCTTATTCATCCAATAAGCTGCAACCATAATCTTTCTGAATGAAACAGTAAATTTATAAAAAAAACTTTTGAAAAGCTTTTATGAATAAGACAGATTGTTTAAGCTTGAAAGAGCTTATATAGATGACTTGTAAACAGGAAATTTATTGAGTGCAATAAGCTCTAAAGGACAGAATTTTGAGTTAACTAAAAAAAACTAAAATTTTCATTAAGACATAAACTGAGTACAATACTTAAAAGATTACACTAATTTAGACTGAAAAACATTAACTAGGTTAAAAAACTACTCCTCATATGGGCTTACAAGGATCCTATAAATACTAGAGCTAAGAAGATTCTAGGTTGTGTGTTTCTTTGCTGAGAGGGATTAAGCCTGTGTTTGTTGTGTGAGGTAAGTCTCAAATTGATCATAGCCCTTGATTTTGAGTGCTGCCCACGTCCTTTGATCATACCCCTCAATTTATTGTCATTTTCCTTAGACGAATTGGGTAATTGGGGATTGCCAAGGTGGACTTTGGCCATTTGTGGAGTGGGGATAAGGTTTTTATGAAGTTTTGTTGTGGAGTGGAGTGTTTTGGACTTTTGTTGCAGGCAAGGACACACGCATTTGTGTGTGAAGGAGATAATGAATAGTGCTCGCGCCTATTTTAAAAGTTTATGAAGTTGGCATAAATGGTCCCTCAAAGTGATATCTTCATTTGCAGCTTCAGTCCTTGTGGTGTATGAAACTTTGAGGACTTGGCAAAGTTAGCCCCTCAAAGTTATACATGCTATTGCATCCATAGTCCTTGTGTGACTAACGAAGCTTAACAGCCTTTGGTTAGGCTTGTTAACTCAGTTAAGGCTTTTGGGCTTTTGGTATGATTTGGGCCGAGAATGGTATAAAGGGATTTTGGTTTTATATAGAAGGGTTTATATAAGTGGGCTGACCCAGGCCCACTAGGTGGGTACGGGTGGGCCCACTTTTGGCAATTAGGTTTTCGGGTCCGATTCTCGATGCTCTTTCCAAATCCACTTCCCGGGGTTGACTTTGACTTGATTTGACTTTGATATTTTTGTTGACTTTTTGACTTGTGGCTTTTGACTTTGACTTTGCTTCACGCTCTTTCCGTTCTTGTGCTCGGTTTTGTCGTTTTGGCTTTGATTTTTGTCCTTTTCTTGGATATCCGTTACATGCACAATATAAATGCAAAACATACAAATATAATGTATTTTTGGTACGTTTTTGGTCATTTTAGCTCGTTTTTAATGGAAAAAGGTACGTGTAATTAAACGCATACCAGTTACATACAGGTGTTACAAGTTTTCTATGGTTTGTTACACTTTTAGGAAACAAAACTCTGTCAAAAATTCTATTCCTCTGCGGTTTGTGCACATTTAGTTACTGCGGTTTATGTCTGCTGTTTGTGATAGCGGTTTATGTCTGCGGTTTGTGCATTTTATTGTCCTGAGGTTTGTTACATATTCCTGAGGTTTGTGTCTGCGGTTTGTGACATTTCAAACAACAAATTAATTTCAACGGTTTATCTTTGATTAGTGAAATCCTATGAAGTATTAACTTATTATCCCGGTTTAATCAAGATTAGTAAAATCCCGTTTATTAACAAGGACTAAATCACTTATAACAACAACACTTTAACATAATTCTCATAAATCATTGAATCAATCAAATTATTTCATTTCACATTTCAAGTAATTCAAAATGAGTTTATCATTAGCAGAAAATGTCATTGTTGCCGGGGCTGACAATCTTACCAAAGGAAACTCAATCTTACCAGACCTCAAAGAAGCTGCCCCGACATGTCTGCTAAAGAACTATATACTCTGAACTATGATCCACAAGGAGTTATATATGAAGACAAGAAAAAGCAGAAAAGACTGATGCGGCTTGATGAGCTTCATAAATTTTCTGACGGGACTCTCTAATTTGTTCACAAGACTCTTCTGCATAGGCTCAAGAACTTTAGACTTGGATACAACCCCAATTCTGATATGCTGAGGAGGGAATGGATAAAGAAGGATCAAACGTGCACATGATATGTACTGAGGAAGATTGATGATCAGTTGCTCAGAAGAAAAACCATGAGGAGTCTTGAAGTGCTGGTGGGTGGAAGGAACACAGAGACGGACAGACGATTGTTGCAGAGGACAGTATGACTCGGTCATACTTGGTATAAACATGTCAGGTCTTGTCTCATATCTATCTTTTATAATATATTAATATGTAGTGTACAGAAATAAGTATATATGTGTTAAGTACAATTTTTCATGAATTTTTTACTAAATTCAAAATCTTTCAAAATATGTACTTAACACTATATCCTTCCCTCATCAATTGAGGGGGAGCATTAATATGTTTTGAATAAGCTTGTTAATTAGTAATATCTCTCCCCTGTACAGTCTTAATCAATTGATATCCCAAATATCAAAAGATTTTGACATTTTAGATAAGGGGATAAAATGTGATTAAAACTATGCAACTAAAAAACATGATCTAAAACGACTCTAATGCTAGCTTCTCCCTTGTATGTGCAAAAGGATTTTGATAATCGATGCACATATGCATTGGGAGCATTTTCAAAAGATGAAAACATCAAGGTACAAAAACTTTGATTTATATCACGAGTACCTTGATCGGTTTTTCAATATGGTTTTAATGGCAAGAATGGAGATACCCAGAAGACTGACCATGTATTTAATTTTATAGAGTTATAAGGTGGTTAAGATTAGGTATCTGTTTTATGATCTAGCCAGAACCGGAGGGATCTACCCAGGAACATTCTATTAGATAGTGTAGAAGTCCTTAGGTATGATACAAAAGGAGTAAAAGTAAGAATGGGGAATAATGCAGACTAAGAAAGAGCTAACACTAGAATAAACCCGACAAGGTGTTAGTGATGAAGTCTTGGTAAGCATTGAAGGGGTTGAAGAATAAAAAAGAAATGTGAAGATAAAGGGTGAAAAGAAAGAAGCCCTCCTTACACTTAGGCAAAAACCAGGTCAATACATATGCTATCAGAAATACTTAGTTGTTGTCTGGTATTGAAGATAGACATAATGGACCCAGTGATGCAATGCACAACCCTCTGATATTGTATAAATACGTACTAGCCGTATGTAATATATAATATTAAGTATATCGTTAGAAATAAGAATCACTTTAGGAAAAGTAATAATTAAATCTACCGGAGTCGTATTCCAACGAGAATTGAATTTGAGATTTATGTTTATGTTTCTTATTCTATGCTTGATTATCTTTTAGTTTTGGTTTTGAATTACACTAATTATATAATAATAAGCTAAAATAATTCTAAGATATACTTGTCAAGTGAGGCGAAAAGATCATTAAATGTGAAAGAAAAAAATAATAAAGAATTAGTACCCGTTTAAAAAACTGTTTTCTCACAACATTGGTTGTTATTGAAAATAATCCTTTATTTGGGTACAAATTACTTTAATTGATGACGAATTAATACCCGTAAAAACATTATTTTCTCACAACATTGGTTGTTATTGAAAATAATATCTTATATAAGTATCAATTACTAGATTTGATGTTTGACTATCTCTCCGGCTTTTGCCCTTCGAAATAATCAAATAAGAAATCTAAATAATCCGAAAATTATTAATCAACAAGTCTCTTTTTAATCCACACTTAACTCACTAGTCGCTACTCACTTAACAAGCATAAATAAATACTACTCGCTAAACATGGCAACTAACCTAACAATAATAAGCATAACAATAATAAAAAGCATATTAAGCTAAAACTACTAATGATTGAAAAGGGAAAAGAAGTAGAACCTGAATGATGAACCAAAATTGAATACAATCACCCGATCTAATAAACTACCAAAATACTTAAGTTTAGGAGCATTAAGCTTAAATTTGAGATATTGAGTTAGCTTACTAGACCCTTAAGCTCCGCCCCTCAAGGGTAGAATCGAATTCGACAATCATCAAACCAAACGACATGTTAACACAAATAAAATTAAACCAACGGAGGGCTGAATAGATAAAACTAGCAAAAATGATCCAACAGTGGCCTGGTTCTACATTCAAATCGATCCTAACATGCTTTTTTAAATGTTGATAAATGAAGACCTTTTTTAATTAATCAAATAAGCCGAAACTCTTAGCACTATTAAGCCAACCGAAAAAATAAGCCTATTGAACCAAACTACTAATAAGTCGAGAATATATTAATAAGCTAATAAGCATTAACCGATTCAACAAAAACTAACAATCAGTATTCGAGACAATTTTAAGTAATCCGAAATAAAGCTACAAAAATCAACAGAAACTTACAAACCATTCGAAGGAAATATGTTAACCAAATATACCTTTTTAAACTACAAATTAAGCCATTAACCAGGGAATTAAAACCAACATAAGCACAACTTATTAATAAGCTGCGACAACAGGGAATAAGAAAAAGAAAAAAAAGAAAGATGAAGCAATAAGCAAACTAAATCACCATCAAACCTGGAAACTTATTCAAAACCTTCGATTCATTAACCAACTAATAATCCGGAATCAAACTTCGACAAATCAAAAGGTGTGATACATATCAAATCCTAACTATTACAATAGAATGGAATGGAAAACACATTGAAGAATTTATCTAATCTACGCCTATACTAACTGCTAAACTATCCTACCTACGAAAGAAAAAAAAATGAAAGGATAAGAATAATAATATAAGATGATGAATGAATATTAGAGATCCCCTTTGCTGCGTTTATAACAAGCAGAATGTTAGGGGCTTAAGGCCTCATTCTTGGACTTTACTTATTAGCTAGGCCGAGTATTAATTCTTGTTTGTTGGGCCGAAAATTGCATTTCAGTTGCTGGGCCATTATTTCACTTCTACATCAGATGGGCTTGTGCAAGTTTTATTAATACTTGGGCTTTAATAAATATGGGTCGGTCCGACCCATATAAATGGTGTCGTGCCGGCCTAATAAGAGATGAAGGCACCGCCAGACTTGAATTTCCGTGCTCTTTCCAATGGCATGCTCAGGAAATATTAACGACTTCGTCTTGATCTCGAAAAACGCGTAACCGTCTTTAAATCTTAACTGAAAGTCACCGTTTTTGCTTTATTTTCAATCCCTTGTACCTGCAAGACATAAAAACACAAACCAAACATATTTGCAATAATATTTATAGTATTTCATGTTTTTAGTCCGTTTATTAGTGTTTTTTCGGGGTATAAATGATGTGTGTTTAAGCACACATCAAATTCCCCCAAACTTAGCCATTACTGGTCCCACACACAATGTTTATAATACACGCCCAGAATTAAATAATTTAGCCCCCCTCAACTTAATAACCCCTCACATCAAACAAAAACAAAAAAGGTTCATTAAGAGAATTTAAAATTATTTGTTTCTAAAACGCCCCTGTTTTAATCATTTATTTAATAATAGATAAAAACTAAGATACAATTTTAATAAAATTTATCTAAAAGGCTCTAAGAACGGGAATTCGTCTTTCCCAAACTAAGCTTAAAACGAAATCACCGCTAAATATAAAATTAGATGCTAACACTACTCATAAATGCAAATTATGTACGCGTAGCTACTTTTTGCTCCCTTATTCCTAATTCCTCTCTACTTTTTGCTCTCTTATTCCTAGATCCTCTAAGAATTTTATTATTATTATTGGTGACAAATAAATTATGGCCTTATTATTATAAATGTGACCGATTTAAACCACAATTAGTTTGGAAATCCTTTCCTAAAGAGACGATATGCTGAGAAAAGGTCCACATTAAGGTTCTAATTTTGCATGATTTAGGGGTTATCCTTTTTATTTCATCCGAAACAACTCAACTACGAGTCCAGAGATGGAGGCTTTATTTAGATAACCCTAGAGTCAAAATTTGGCTTTATTATTATTACTGCAACATTATTAGCCCTCGGTTCTTTAAACAACTGACACATCGGGTGTCCTAACCGACCGAGCCAGTAGTCTTATTTCGACTTCGGGTATTCCCTCGACCTTTTTGAAGACTGACACATCGGGCGTCCTAACTGACAGAGCCAGTAAACTTTTATCAGTCTCGGATCTCTTGCCTTATATGAAGATTGAGACATCGGGCGTCCTAACCGACCAGACCCAGTAATCTGATAAGGTAAATTTTATATATATATATATATATATATATATATATATATATATAGCCAAATTTCAAGTCATGTGGTCTTTTAACTACCTAGACAACAGGAGCGAGCCGTTAGGAATCGGTAGCCTATTTCCCCACAACACTGACAAAACCTCGATGTGTACCTTACTTTCACCAGAAAGAATCTCTACGAAGGGATCAAAACTAAGAATCGCAAAAACCAAATCAACTTAATTTATTGAAAATTATTATTTTTTATAGTTTTTAAGCTGATGGGAGCAAAAAGCCACAATTAACCTCCATGAGTTCTAAAGAGATCCAACTACTCCACGCTTAGCATCTAACTTATATTCAACTCTATCATTTTTCGTTATTTGCAAAATTTTAAAGTTTTGCAAACCCTTAGTCACGAAAGCTAAGGAGGAAGCTAGAGTGTAAAACTCGGTCAAGTCAAAAATACCCTAGTTCTAGCCTACGGGCCTAGTTATTTATTAAACATTTTTATCAGTTCTTTTTCAAATTTTTTTAATAATAAAATAAAGAAATTTTTTTTGTCAAAACGGGGTTGCGTAGGACACAGACAGGCAACAGTAGAACTCGATATCGATTACGTCTTCATCATAAATCACACCGACATCAACAAGAAGCTCAAACGATCTAAAATGACTCAAAATGTAATTTCGATCACGTCATGGTAAGTATTACATCGAAAACCACAAATAGATCACTGTTAAATCTCTAATGGCGTTTGATCCCACTTGTTAGGTCATTTAGATATTGAATCACACTTGATACGGTTTAAGAATATAGAGATAGTTAAGAGAGGAAGACAATACTTTTACTAATTTTTAGTTTTAAAAAAAAGAAGAAGAAAGGAGGGAGGGAGAGATTACAAGATGTCAAGCCTTAACCCCTTCATCTAATGAAGGGGTATTTATAGTGTGTTAAGCACACTTTCTCTTATTTGCTAATCTACCCTTCTAGTTTGGTTAAGTGGGATATTTTGACTAATCTCACTTACCTTTATTACATATACTACTTCTAAACATAAAATAAAGTCTAAACATTATATAAAATAAATAAACCACTTAAGTATCAATATTTGACACTTTAAACCTAACATATTCACCTAACCTTAAGATTCTACCATATTTTTTCCTTCTTTAATAATTAGTTACCTAGACTTTAGTGGTGGAGACTTGAAATTTGGTCAAGCCTATGATAGTGTCTGCACCAGGATTGAGCCATTGAGTGATCAGAAAATTATAACATCTTGAATGTTAGGATTATTGAGAGAGAGAGTGTGTGTGTGTTACTTTTTTCTCTTTTCGTGAGATGCTCGATTTTGCTTAAAAACATAAGTATTTTAAATTTAAATTCATATTTTCTAGCTTTGCGTGGAGATATTTTTGTAAGTTTAATTCAGAGTCTACTTGGGAACAAGTAGAAGTCAAGTGCGGAGATATTTGATAACTTCTAATTTATACATGTTTTAGCAATCAAATTACCATGATAATTAACCTTTTAGTCATATTTTGATGGTATACAATGCTAATTTAGTGTAAATGTTTGTATCTGTATTTAAATGGAAGCAAGATGAATTATCACGGAAAAGACACGAAACGAGTGATTTCAGTTATAGAAAAACTAAAGCTAAATTTCCAGATCAAGCACACCTCGTATGACATCTCAATGCACACGGCATGTGAGCTCTCGATAAAGATAATTGTCCAAGACTTGAAGATTCATACGACACATGCCCAAATATATTATACGCTGTATGGAAATACAGAGATAAGATTGTTGAAGTGTTTGTCTAGAGGCAAATGACAGATGACATAAAAAAGCATACACAATGTAGGAACCGGGTCTTATGGCCTTTTTTTATAAATACCACATTTTCTTTACCTTTTACATAAGATAAAAAATCCTAATAAGGTTGGACGAATTTGGAGGCTAAAGAATAAGGAGGAAGACCCCAAGAGTGAAGGTTTTACATCAAATAACCTTTGATTATCATATCTACATCATGGTTTCAATTATCTTGTCTAATCTGAATAATCGTTTATTATCTTATGTTATGAGAGGCTAAGCATTTTGTGCTTGGCTTACTAAGAACCTATTTTGATTTAATGATTGAAGTTCTTTAGTTTATTTTATCGTGCCTTGGATGATTTATGTACTGTTATAGACTTATGTCCTTGCGTTGACCATGACTACCTATTGCGTATGGTTGCTTAGTATGCGGATCTAGCGAAATGCACATATACAAACCATTAACTTTTATTGGCACACTAGTTAATGGCATCGTGTACGGATAACCAAGGGCGGTGCCTGGTTAAAAGTGGTAGACAATAGGGTTCAAGATTTAGAAGCGATAATAGTGTGACTGATAATTTAATTGAGCAGGAGACTATTATCAAGAAAACTAAGAGGGATGTCATCCTCATAAAAACATAGGTTACATAGATCAGTTGATAGATTTAATAATAATGGAATATTAGAGGGATGGTGTATCGATTGGCGCATTATTTTATGACCTCTTACCTCGATTCACTAAGACACAATTAGGTAAACATTGCACTTAGAACATTGATCATTAATGATGAATAGAGGATTAGTAAGGTGAGCATTCCTTTATCTCTTAAATCTTACCTTCCTATTTATAATTTTATTTTATTTAATTTAATTTAATTAGTAATAGAGTCTAAAAACATATTCAGCGGAATTAAAACGCTTGCTTTAACTAATTACTTGCTAGAAAACTTAGGATCCCTCGCTCCTAGCGAATGACCTAGTCTTACCGACTCTATATACCACACGAATGGGTCTAGACTACT
This sequence comes from Tanacetum coccineum, assembly GCA_026074375.1. Classification (NCBI taxonomy): domain Eukaryota; kingdom Viridiplantae; phylum Streptophyta; class Magnoliopsida; order Asterales; family Asteraceae; genus Tanacetum; species Tanacetum coccineum. Next base: position 10,239 of record BQNB010047432.1, on the reverse strand, counting down.
CGTGAGTGTTGAGTGGAAGTCTAAAGGATACGTTAGATATAAATTTAAAGCTAGATTACCACACATCAATGCACTTATAATATTATAATACATTTTATTTAATTGTATTGATAAGTGTTAATGTATTTTTTCAATTAAAGTGATATTTCATTTACTTTTCTATAATAATGTATCATCATATTTAATCTAATGTAATATTATCATAATACATTCTTAACTTCTCATGGTTATATAATGAGCCATTATTTTACCTTTGACATACCACAACTCTAAATCCACTCATGAACTCACCATCACTTTCCTCACAACCAACCATTGCTACCTCATCCTCCATGAGACCTAGTAGTTCTCAGGTCGAGCTACCTATTCATGCTCAACCAACTAGTATGAGAATGAGTCCCACCACCTTTCCATTTCTAACAAGTACTCAAACCAATGACTCCCACCAACTCCTACCACCTTTCATAACTTACGGAAGGTGTACCAAGATTCATGGGTCTAGCACTAGTGACGGCCTTATTCTTGATGGTTGTGGGGAGTTCATGCCGTCGCGTACTGCAAATCTAAGTGATTCATCTTTTCTGAATTGTGATGCTTGTGGCTGCCACCGTAGCTTCCATCGCGAAAATTTAATTATGCCACACATGCAACCCATGCATCAGGTTGTGAACTACCCATGTCCTTCGGAAAACACTACTAAGACAACTTCTCCATCCCTGATTTCTTCATGCTACTACCCACCACCACCCCACATGTTTCTATCATTGAACCCATCTGGTTTACCCACACCACTACCCATAAACAACAACAACAACAACCGTCCATCAACGTCAGGGTCAAACCGAAACAAACGTTTTCGCTCAAAGTTCACAAAAGAACAAAAAGAAAAGATGTGTGCGTTTGCTGTAAGAATCGGATGGAAGGCCCTAAAGAAAGATGACAAACTTGTTATGGGATTTTGTAACGAACTTGGTGTTAGTAAAGCGACATTCAAAATTTGGATGCGCAATAACAAAAAGAATCATGTTAAAAATAACAATGTTGTACAAGGAGGATCTTCATCCTCTTAAATAAACATGCATGTTTATACAGATGATTTAAAGCCTCTAATGTTTAAACAAACATGTAATAAGTGGGTTGTAGACGAATTTAATGTTTTAACATTGCGTATGATATGAGGTGTTTAATAAAGGTTGTTTTTTGGTTTTAAATTATCATTTCATTTTATATATGACTCATCTCATAAAAGTTACAACACTTTTTGTTTGAATGTGCACGATGTTTAAGTTTTTCTCATTAATACCACGATTAACAAGTATTTATTACGTACCAAATTAAATGTACACTTTTAGAATGCACACTTATCTAGATAGGCGTAATCATTACACCGTGCCCTAACTAAATTTTATCTTTACCTTTTAAATCTTGTTGATTAACTGGAATTTAAAATTAGACATTTGTTTTGAGACAAATCGAAGTAAAAATGTGGATATTTAATTTAGGATAGATGAAGTACTAACTAATAAATATATAACACTTTTTATGCATATTTAATATAAATAAATGATCTGTAAATCAAACTTTAAATTAAATAATTATTAGTGTGGGTTGGAACAAAAATTTACGTATACATTTAGATTCTAAAAGAAAGAATTGGTTCTTGTATGGATTTTAAGATAAATTGATATCAAAAAAAACAAAATGAGACAAGAAATTTAAATAACTTTTAAGGAGGCATACTTATCTGGTTCGTTTGCTCCCTTTGTGTTGCTGCTGGATGGCGAGGAGTTTGCTTTGGTTACAAGAATTATCTTGTTAGTCTATAGCGTTGGGTTTATGTTCTCTAGTGATATTTCATGTAAAGTGTAGCTAGATTTGTGATGTGTAGTTTGAAAATCCCCTAGGCAGTGCACCTAATCGTTGTAGTGTAGTATAGGCAAGACTCGTGGGTTGTTATCGTTCTCTAGGGGAATGGGTTAGAAAGGCTCGAACAAAATCTAACAGAGATCTAAGAGGTTGAGAGAAGATTCTTTTTTTATTTTTATGTTTTTAAGAAAGCAAGTAAATATCATGGTTTGAGAGGTTGGTTGGTTTTATCTAATTAAACTAAATATATATCTAAACTACTTTGGTGATAACTATATGGTGAACGAACGTATTTACTTAATCATGCATTACTCCTTATTATGTTTCTTCAAATTATGTTGCTTTGTCACTCTTGCAATGATATGTGTAAGTATTTCCTAACGAATTACACAAACCCGCCGTCTATGTAATATTCCGTTAAGGCAATGCACAAGTAAGGTAGTATGAAGACTATTACAAGGCCCCTAAGAGTACATTACATGAATTTAAAACACTTAAGAGGGATCAACCATATTAGGGGTAAGGCAGTATGAAGACTATTACTAATGGTATCCTTTCTATACACTCGCGTTTCCATAGACATCTATGCCAATTTAATATCTTATGGCCAGTTTTCTAAAGCCTAACGCACACATCCATCATAAGAAGCAACACAATAAGGGTCTACATACTAAGTTTCATGCAATCATAAGTAAATACTAATGGATCTAGCCAGAGATATTATAAGGAAGTGAAGAACATAAATCAATCAAACAACACATAGACATATTGTATGATTAGAACATGTGTCAATGGCAGATACAAGAGGGTTTTGACACCCTAAAAACCGCCTAAGTAGCAGCCAAATTCGTCTTCTAAAACTAGGGTTCGGATCCCAAAAGTTACACACTAAAAACCGTAAAAAGAGTTTGTATTTATAGATTTTCGAGTGCGACGGTGTCGCAAGGTTTCTGATGCCGTCGCTCTGTCAAATCTTCTAGGGTTTCTTTTGATGTGGCTATGTTCTGACACCGTCTTGGAAATCTTGACGCCGTCGCTAGGAATCGCGACGCCGTCTCCAGGCACTGTACAAAATTCTTCAAGAGACTTTGGTGTAGAGTTGTAGTCTTGTCCGTTTCTTCTTTAATTGAGCCCAAGTCACGTGTATTTCCTTTAAAAGCCATCCAAATGCTAAAAACACAAAAACAAATGATTAAGCACATAATTCGGGCATATTTGCATGATTTAGGGGGTTAAATGACCTAAAAAGGTGTATAAAATGACACATCATCAATTTGTTAGTGTTTATGGCATGACATAAACACCATTGCTAGTTGTTTATCAAACTGTTCAGCTTGAGGTTAATGTGATACTTCAGCCACATTTCATTTGCACTTAACTTTTTATTGAGTAATATATTTTACCAAGGTAAAACCCTTTACCCAAAAAAGATATTTAAATAAAAATAATATGAAAATTGATTCAACTAAAAAATTATATAACAGAAGAATTTTACAGCAATAAATTTTGATATAAATACATTAATTATTCTCTATAAACCTTAATTACTTGTTTTGTCCGTTACATATTGAAGTTTTTGGATATCATTAAGTGTCATTAAACAATATTATATTTTTCTTATTAAATTATGATACATTTTCACTTTTGTAATTTAGTTCTTCTATTTTGGGTGTTGCATTACGGTATGTTAGTGTGGATACTTTAAAATGGTAATAAACTACTTGTAATCTATACTTATAATGAAGGTGTTCCATTAAATTCTTATGGTGTTCAAAATGTAAAGTATCACTAGTGTGTGTGCATGTGTGTATGTATGTATGTATGCATGTATGCACGTATGTATGTATTGTAGGGTTTTGGCGGTCACCCGCATGGATAATAATAATGCACAACAAAAATTAAACAACTAAAGTCCATGCAAGTAAAACCCTAATTTATTAGGATCTCATATTTAGTAATATAATGTAAACCCAAAACAAATAAGAAAGGTGTTTGTAGAGTTACTTACCTTTGTTCCAAAATGCGTAAGCTCTAAATCTTATCTACAACAGTTGCATGCATAGAATCACCTTCTTCGTTCTTGATGCTTAAAGTTTGATCGACCCAATGGTCATATGGGTCAATCTATTGCCTTGGGTAGCGTCAGGTATCCACTGGTACTACACAGGTAGAACTAGGGCATGAACCAATGCAAGTTAGGCGAGTATGAACCTCAAGTAATCGACTAGATGTCGAATATGTTGACTTAGGGTTTGGAGAAACCCTAAGCAGATCAAATGGAAGAGTGGGAGGGAGAATTTCATGGATTTTAAGGTTTAAGGAGGAGTGTATTAATTATTCTAGGATGCATTGGTATTTATAGGGTACCAAGTAAAAAAAGTTTGACAAAGACACAAACACCCCCTATACTCACACCTAAAAGTGCATGTCTAGTTCCCCGAGCTAAATGTCTTCTTATTTAAATATATATATATATATATATATATATATATATATATAATATATTTATATATATTTTTATAGTTATATTTATATTATATATATATATATATTATGATGAGATGTGTGTGTGTGTAGTGTTATTCGCCTGTGTGTTTTGTGTATGTGAGTGTGTGTGTGCACTTGTCTACTAACTTTGATTTGTAACACGGATACATATCTTGATTCCTTGGTATCCCAAATAAGGGAGAGCATACATCGAGGGAGAGCACTTACAAGCGTCTTACTAATTTAAATTGCATTTATCAAACATCTTGAGCACTGATGAATATTAATTTGATCCATAGATCTTCTAGAGTCAATATATAAGGAATGTAATTATCATAGGGATGAAATGAGCTAGGGGGAGCTCGAAGATATGTGAGTAAATAGCATAGAGTTAGTTAAACCATGATGATAGAAGACTGCACTGGGATGATAAGCTCACCTTTATAGGAAGATAGGATATGGGATCATCAAATACAATGAAGGGTTCACCCATACTCTAAATACTTCACCTCCTGCACTTCAAAATCACCTTCAACCTTTAGGTCTTCTTCTCATACCTTCAACTTATATACTTAAAGTACCTACCTTCTTCTCATGTCTACTTCTCATTTTTTTCTCATGACCTTTTCTAAACCATCCAAGAAACACAAAATCACCTTCAACCTTTATTTATCATGTCTTCTCCTCATACCTCAAATCGATATAGTCGAAGCACCTATCCTCTTCTCATACCTTTAACTTATTTCCTCGAAGCACCTACCTTCTTCTTGTGTCTTCTTCTCATACATCTAACCTATATACTTGGAGCACCTACCTTCTTCTCATTTCTTATGTCTTCTTCTAACCTAACCAGCCTATATACTCGGAGCACTTACCTTGGATGATAGAGAACTCTTAGCGGGTGCCTTTTTATTTCGACAAAAGGGGGAGAAGGAGTGTAAATGAGTAACTTTCGACGTCTCAAGTCTGCATCAATACAGACATTTGTTTACACCTGACATAAATCACGTAAGGTATGTATAAACAAACATTAAACTTGTAGGATGATCAAAGGTATACATTCTTGTCTTAAGTTTACATTTTTATAAATGTAATAAAACATTTTTACAAAAATAAATTATACAAAATATTTTTTTAATTAAAAGAAATGTTTTATTAAATTATATAGATTCAAATTTGGTTTCCCCCCTAAAAAGGTCCCAACTTCACCAGATAAGCATTTCCTTACTAAAAGACAAAAAAGGGAGCGTCTACCTAGGACGACCCCCAAATATATCTGGGACCATCCACATTTAAGGGACCGTCCTCAACTCTAACGCACTTCTCTCTTGCCTATAAACACTGGACTATTCCTAACTATTTTCCAACCTTTTGCACACAGTTTTCTCTGTCCTAAATCTCTCTCTACATCTCTCTATATCTCTCTAAATCTTTGATCATTTAACTTGTTTAATCTTGTTTAAATGTGATCCAATCTTCTATCCATTCTTTCTTTCCTTAAGTGCTAGAGAAGAACTTTATCATTAAAATACGAAGTTATGTAATCTAGTTAGTCCATTTGTAAAATTAGTTACATATAGATCGAGTCCATGTCTTCCAATCTTTAGTAGTAGTTAGATCTGGCTAGTGTGTTAGTTCGAAAGATAAGTGGAGATCCGATTAGTATTTCAGTCCTATAAATACAAGTGTGAGTGGTAGATTAGTTCTAGCTAAGATTAGGACTCGACATCTAGCTTAGTGTTGAAAAATAATGTAAGCGATGTGGTTTATGTGTTTAGGCCATAAAACTCAAGGTTTGTTACATTGGGCCATAAACATAACGGGTTTGGTTATACCCGAAAAAGAACTCGACATCTAGCTTAGTGTTGAAAAATAATGTAACCAACTTGTAAGGTTTTCTGCGCCAAGAAGGGAGCTTGTTGACTAGTGAATTAACTCTCAAGTTGGGTACTCGGGGAGTGAAGTAGGGCGAAGAGGAGCATCTTGACCAAATCACTATAAATCATCATGTCCGGTTTGCATTTTCTTTTACTTATCTCTTTATGCTTATATTTGCATTTATCGCTTTATATTTACATATGAATTATATAGATGATTGTGTAACTTTTTGTCTATATTGTTGTGATTATGTTTGTGTCGTGGATATTGTGTTTATGGTTATGTCATTTGATATGCTTTACTACCATATGTATAGTTATTGTAGAACTAGTATTAACATTCTTCATATTATGTGCGTTGATGGTGTAATTGATACAAAAGTATTTTAAAGTTTTTAAACGAGAACGTATTCACCCCCCCTCTACGTATTCCACAATCTCTTTGTTTCTTTTTGTGCAAAATGCAGAAATAGTTCTTTGGTACATAGATTCTGGCTGTTCTAAACATGTGATTGGACAACGTGACAAGCTCATCGATTTCGTCTCCAAGTTCATCAGTACAATCAGATTCGGCAACGATCATTCTGCAACTATTATGGGTTACAAAGTTTTACAGATTAGGAATATTTTGATTTCAAGAGTCTATTACATGGAAGGACTTGGTCATAATCTATTCTCCATTGGACAATTTTGTGACTCGGATCTTGAAGTAGCATTTAGAAAACACACTTGCTTCATTCGTAACTTAGAAGGTGTTAATCTACTTTTGGGATCTCGTGGTTCAAATCTTTATACAATCTCATTGAATGATATGATGAAGTCATCTCCAATTTGCTTGCTCTCCAAAGCCTCTAAGATAAAATCTTGGTTATGGCACCGTCGTATGTCACACTAGAACTTCGGTACCATCAATCAGCTTGTAAAAGAAGGTCTTGTCAAAGGTTTGCGTAAGTTGAAGTATGCTAAAGATCACTTGTGTTCGCGTGTCAAATAGGTAAGAGTAAGAAAGAATCCCATAAACCTAAAGCTGAACCAATTATGAATGAAAAACTTCAAATGCATATGGACTTATGTGGGCTAATACGGGTAGAAAGTATAAATGAGAAGAGATATATTTTGGTAATCGTTGATGATTATTCCCAGTTTATGTAGGTGAAGTTTTTGAGAACCAAATACGAGACTCCCGAAGTGATAATCAAGTTTTTGAAACAAGCTCAAGTAAGTCTTCAAGCAACGGTCAGATATCTTCGCACAGAAAATGGTACAAATAATTTAAATCAGACACTAAGGTCATATACGAAAGATGTTGGAATTACACACCAAACTTCAGTAGCCAGAACTCCACAACAAAACGATGTCGTTGAAAGACGTAATCGTACGTTTATAGAAGTTTCTCATACTATGCTCATCTTTTCTAAACCTCTGTTATTTTTGTGGGAAGAAGCTATTGCCACTGCTTGCTATACTAAAAACATATACCTTATCCATACTCGATACAACAAGACTCCGTATGAACTGCTCCGAAATCAAAAACCAGATCTCAAGTTCTTACACATGTTTGGTGCATTGTGTTATCCAACCAATGACGGTGAAGATCTTGGAAAACTAAAACCAAAAGCAAATATTGTAATCTTTATTTGGTTACTTACCATCCAACAAGACTTATCGAATTTACAATAAACGAGCTCGAATGATAATGGAAACGATTCATGTGCAGTTTGATGAGATAACCTAAATGGCTTTTGAACAATTCAGTTCAGGACCTGACCTCAGTCTTTGACTTCTAGACACATTTGTTCAGGACTTGTACCTAATAATGCTCCTTCAACATCTAGCAAACCACCATCTAAGAAGGATTTGGATATCTTGTTTCAACCAATTTTTGAAGAGTACTTCAAACCTTCACCAAGTGTTGTATCTCTAACCATTTCCGCTGTAACTCTACCAACAAATACAGCCGAGGAAACTTCTTTAATTTATATTGATCAAGATGCACCATCTCCAAGTACTACACCAAACACTGAAATAATTTTAACTCTAATCCAAGATTATAATGTTGAAGAGCCAAATCAAGAAAATGAAAATGTAGAGTTTGATAGTGATACACTTACAATTTGCTCCTCCTGATAGCAGTTCTGCTAAGTCATCATCATCAAGGATTGTAGATACTTCAAACATGCATACTTTCCAACAACCTTATTCTCACATTAGAAGATATACGAAGGATTATATGTTAGTAATAATCATTGGCAATCCATCAAAACCAATTTCTACAAGACGTCAACTTGCTACTGATGCCATGTGGTGCTATTTCCATGCATTCCTAACAAAAGTCAAGCCTAAAAATTACAAAGAAGCTATGAAAGAATATACCTTGATAGAAGCCATGCAAGAAGAGATTCATGAGTTTGAAAGACTTCAAGTATGGAAGTTAGTACTGTTAGCCTTAAAATATGAAGACTTATACAGAATTACATTAGTTTATTAATAGACAGATACACGAGGACTACATATGACATGTTAGGATAGTTTAGCGTATATCAGGCTATATATTCCCCTCCTTACTTCCAATGAAGGTTGAGGAAACATTATTGTATCTCAAGAGAGTGTGTTTTTCTCATTCTCTCTAAAAAACACACACTCTTCCCTTTCTCTCTCTAATATAATAATATGGCTTTCTTTTTATTCTTTCCTCCCCGACCTCTGGATTCATTACTAGTTAGTGAATTTATTAATGTTAACAAGTGGCATCAGAGCTAACCAAGAGCATTTTTTTTGTTGTTTGCTTATTTATGATGTTCATGGGGTTATATAGCTTATTTAGAGCTTATTATTAAGCCAAAAGCCACGGTTTGGATTGTTTTTGCTTAGTTCTTCACTAAGCTTGAACATTTCTCTTCTTTAATGGTTCTAGCTTATTGTTTAACATCACTCGTGGTCTATTTCTTGGTTTTACAGATTATTTAAGCTTATTTGGCTTCTTTGGTGGTCACGGCTTCTTAGGGTTTTTATGGCATATTTCAATAAAACCTTGTACTTTTACACGTTAAACCCTAAAAAGTATAAAATATGTTGTGTTTCATGGCTTATTCACGTGGCTTATTATCTAGAAAAGTAGCTTTTTCTAGGCTTATTTGAATGTTCATATACGCGGTTTACATTCTCCTTCCCCGCGGTTTAGGATTAAGTGACCGTGGTTTACAGGTGTGACCGCGATTTAAATGAAAGTGCCAGCGATTTAACCATAGGTCGTGGTTTATGGCAGCAGATTAACAGGGCTATCCTGTGGTTTAACCTTCATTGTCCGCGGTTGACCAGGTAAGTGACAGCGGAATAAGGCAGGTGGTTTAACATACCCTTCGCGATTTACAGGTTTGGTCTCTTCGGTTTAGCAAACATGCATTTGCGGTTTGATGATTAAGCACCTGTGATTTAAGGATAAAGGTTACCTGCAGTTTAGGGTTTTGATTATCTCGCGGTTTAATGGTGTGTTTGATCCCGCGGTTTAAGGATCTTGATAACGCTCAAATCGAGTATGTTTTGGGAGCGTTATTCATACTTTTGTATTAGTTATTTGGTCAGTTACCTATGGTTTTATTACTCCATTATGTCGAAATATGCTCTCTAGTGTAATTGCAGCCAAATACAGGAAAATAAGAAAAGGAGAGACAAACATGCAAAGATTATCTTAAGTACGAAGAATCCCATGTCAAGATCAAGTGCGGAAGCATCTCAAAGAAGAAGAAATCTAATTAATCAAGCTTCCAAGACCTGAGATCAAGTTGTAACGAAGATATGGTAAAGTACGAAGGCCCATGGCCAAGCACAACTCAAGCAATAGTATTAAAAAAAATACAACAAAAAGATTCCACCAGCGACCTCTTAGCCACCCGGTTGGAGAGTCTGCCACCCGGCAGAACAGTGTGCCGCCTGTCACACCCCGCCAAGGCGGAAACGCGAGGCGTAAACAAGAATGGATATCATCACAACACATGGTGTCTATATAGAG
>BQNB010047431.1:9650-39943 GCA_026074375.1 Tanacetum coccineum | reverse complement strand
TCATCCACTAAAATAAAAATATATATAACCTTTAGCCTAGCCTTACTCCTTGTCGAAAGTCTCAATGGTTGGTTGCTAGTTGCTCGGTATGATTGGTTGATTTTTGCTTATAGTTTGCCCGCGCTTTGCTGTAAGTGTTGTGCCATTTAATCAAAGATAAAGGAGACGTCCTTTTGATTTTGTATTTTTTGTGGTGTATGCTTATCTCAAGTGTGGGGGAATTATTAGTTGTGTGAAAAAAAAGTAAAAAAAGAGTTGGATTATTGTTGGCACTTGCGACGTATTGATATATTATGATATGTGCCGGATATATTGATGAGAGGTTCGATAACCTCACGGGTTTGTGGATTGTCGTAACTAGCAACATGGGTTTCTTGGACTTGTCGACATGTATATTATAAAACCATTTCCAGTATATATTTCCCATGCCTTATCCACACCCTTATAAACCCTTAGCCTGTACATTACAACCCGAATAAAAGTCCTCTTTTGATATTTATACCTGGTGCTTACGCCATGTCGGTGCAGTTTTGTTTCTTGTACAAGCCTATGGTAACTTAATGAATCATGTCTGAGCAATTGAGTGTGATTTCCCTTTTACCCTCTATTACATCACATACGAGTGTTTGAGTGAATTATACTTTCCTTATTCGTGAGGTGCTTAGTCATGATATTACAGCTTGAAGATCGTTGGGTATTGTCAAACATCTTTATTTTCACATATTAAAAATTCAAAAATATTTTTCATAATTCTAATTTTGTTTTGTAAAGCTTATTTCTTTCTTTATTTTGCTTGAGGACAAGCAAACCCTTAAGTGTGGGGGTGTTAACGCCTTTTGCATTTATTTATTAAAAAACCAAAAATATTTTTGATATTTTGACACTCAACAAAAAAAATTTAAAAATAAAAAATAAAAACTATCAAAATTTAAAAATATATATAAATATACTAGCCGGGTACCCGCGCAATGCGGCGGCGGGTACCTTGTGACTATATTTTGCAGCGAGCAAATGTTATCCGGCTAAGCTTATAATGAAAGAATTAAAGAATCTATCGCAGTAAGAACCGTAAGAGTTGAGGTGTGAAAGTGATTGATATTTTTAAGATATTTTTGCTTTTTTGTAACTATAAAAACTTTTGTGTGTGGGAAGATATGAAATTGTTTGTGTGGATTTATATTATAGATGCAGATACACATTTTTAATAATCATTATTGATAGTAATGATTTTAAGTGGTTACACGTTTTTAATAATTATTGGAGCCGTTACAATGATGTTAAGCGGTTCACGTTTTTAATGATTTGCTTATTCTTTTTTTAAGATTTGGAAAATGATATACTTGACATATTCAATATTATTTTAAACAGTGAACACAATCACTACATAATAAAAAGAAGAAAAAAAGAATTATTTGTAAAAAGTAGTGTAGTGTAAGTAAAGTGAACAATTACAAACACCCAATTAATCATAAATTCAAATATTAAAATTCATAACAATCTTCGAACAAAATAAAATCCCAAACGGGTTCATCATCATCATCATCATCGATCATCAATTCAAAACTACAATCACCAAATCACTAACATAACATGATGAAAAAAAATTAACTAAAAATCTCAACCACTTCATCAAAACTTAATAGATTCAGGATCACGGATGCTTTGCAGATCAATCATTAATTCACAAGACTCTATCCCTAAAAAATCTAAATCCATCAAACCTTAACATTTGACATCAACAATGTAAGCCCTTAACATTTCTTGAAATCATCCTTGCAACAATTAACCATGATGTCACAAACCATTTTAACAAAATCATCTAAATCAAACATCTTAAATCCTCTTCATTCATCTCCAAAACCTTCTCTATCACCTTTTAAAAAAAATAATGTCACCGGAATAAGAAGACCTCCATTTCTTTGGTACCGTATTCTCTTCTGCTTTTTGTACCAATGTTCCTCCAAAGTTCATGGATCATTGCTTGGAAGAAGGCGGAAGACAATGGCAGTTGGTAGAGGCTGGGCACATGTAATTGGGAAATGTCGCAGAACTAACGGTAACGTGGCGGGCAAAATATGATATGTTGAGATCGGCGTGAATATGGTGGTTTGAAGAAGAAAGAAAGAGATAGGTGTTTGTGTTTTAGAGGAGATAAAATGAGAGATGAAATGAGTGTTAAGAATTTTGTTAGTGTGTTATGTTTTATTACTCGTTATTTGAGTTTGTGGTTTACATTAAATTTTGTCTTAATGACCGTTTACAAATGGACCACATGAATGCAGCATTTACATTTGATGAATTGTATGTGAAAATATCAATGTTAGTAGTTACAAAACTTGACTGTATTAAAAAACGTATATGAGTCGTTACAACTTTACCATTTAATTGGTTGTTACATGTTTTGGGGTGTTACAAGTTTTAGCTATTAAAGGATTTTAAAGGCTTTTAAATGTGTATGATGAACATTTTCTAATGGTTTTACATATTTCCCAATAAAGTATCAATTTTAATATTTATTTTTTTAAGGACTTCTAAAAATAGAGGCTAATGTTTTAATAAGTACGAGAAAGGGTTTGTGTTTTAGAGAGATAAATCTAGGAGAATGAAAATGATGTAATGAATTTTGTTAGTGTGTTAGGTTTTTATACTCGTATTTGAGTTTGTGGTTTACACTTAATGATGTTTAATAAACCGTTACAAATGGACCACATGAATGCAGCCGTTACAATTTGACTGAATTGATGACAATATCAATGTTAGCAGTTACAAGTTGACTGTTTTAAAAAACGTATATGGGCCGTTACAACTTTACCATTTAATTGGTTGTTACATGTTTTGGGGTGTTACAAGTTTTGGCTATTAAAGGATATTAAAGGATTTTAAAAGCTTTTAAATGTGTATGATGAATATTTTCTAATGGTTTTACATCTATCCCAATAAAGTAATATTTTTTACTTAATTTTTAAGACTTCTAAAAATAGATGGGCTAAATGCTTTATAAAGAAAGAGAAAAATGTTTGTGTTTTTAAGAAAGATAAAATAGAGAGATGAAAATGGTGTAATGAATTTTGTTAGCGTGTTAGGTTTTTATACTCGTATTTAAGTTTGTGGTTTACACTTAAATGATGTTTAATGAACCGTTACAAATGGACCACATAAATGCAGCAGTTACAATTTGACTGAATTGATTACAATATCAATGTTAGCAGTTACAAGTTGACTGTATTAAAAAACGTATATGGGCTGTTACAGCTATACTATTTAATTGGTTGTTACATGTTTTGGGGTGTTACAAGTTTTGGCTATTAAAGAGTTTTAAAGGCTTTTAAATGTGTATGATATATATTTTCTAATGGTTTTACATCTTTCCTAATAAAGTAATTTTTTTACTTAATTTTTAAAGAAATCTAAAAATAAATGGGTTGAATGCTTTATAAAGTAGTACAGATTAAGTGGTTTTGATTTAGATAATAAAATTTAAACATGTAGTTAACTTGACATTTTTTTGAATGTTAGGTAGTTAATTTTATTTTTAATATTGTATATTTAAACCTTTGAATTTTAATTTTTGTATATATTTTGTTCACATGTAATGACCAATTTAACTTCCACTCTTAGTAGATTGGTTAAGCAAACATAAGAGAAAATGGTCACAAATTATAAACCGATGTCAAAATTTGAAATTTTAAATATACAATAGCAAATAAAATAAGTACATACACAACACTAAAAAATAACAAACAAAATACTTTCTCAGATAATTATCTTTTTTATTTTTATTTTATCACTGAATAAATATCTGATATCAAAATAATTATCAATACTCAATGACTTAATGAGAAAAGTATTTTTATATTGACTTTTTATTAAGTCATTTCTTAATTAAGTTTGTAATCAATAAATCTTTATCGATTTATCAAATTTTACAATCAGACGGCGCCTTAAGGCTGCCATTAGTTAGAGAAAAAAATTTATAGTTTGTGTTTTCAGATTTGTAATAAGAAAAGGAGAATTATTTCACAAAACATAGAAAACGCGCTCATGTGATATTGTTTTCCATTCTAAAAAAATAAGGAGGTTACAAAGAAAACAAGAAAAACAAATAAAATGTATTTTTTTGTAGTTTCTCTTGTTAAGTTGAGAAATGTTGGTTTGTGTTTTGTAAAGAATTTTGTTGAAAAACAATGATTTGAACACGATCTTTATTTTTTTTATTTTCCACAAAACATTTTATGAAAACAAGAGTGTTTCCCCCCACTAAAAGCAAAGTGTTTCTAGCTATCATGGCCCAGATACAACAATGTCCAAATCAGATTTAATTGTCTAACATTTAAATTATTTGTATATAGTAAGTTATTTGTTTACAATTTATTAAAATAAAATAAAATGTTATGAAAAATGCAAAGATAAATTACAACAAAGTTTAAACATTATAGAGGATTCTAGATTTCTAGGGATATGACAAATACATAAAAATTAAGTTAAAGTATTAAGAGTACTACACAACATCTTGGAATATTGTAATGTACCATGTTTTGTGATATTTTCAGAAGAGAAATATGAGTTCAAGTAAGCCAGCTTTACTCATTTGTATGTTTGTATGTTGTTTTCTCTAGTTTAAACTAACTTAAAGAATGAAAGAATTTTGTTTTTCTATTTTTGGTTTTCGTCTAGACGTCGTAAAAAGAATGGGGAAATATTGAGTTGGATATAAAAAGGGAAAAAACTAAAATAGCACTCTAAATTATATCTTTTTCTTATGAGTAATTTACAATTTCAATATCTAAAATTGATATATCTTTGTTTTTGAAAGTAAAATTAAATCTCTTATCTCTTGTAAACAATGAGTGAAAAGACCTTTCAGCTAGCGCACTCCCAACCAAATGCTAGAGCGTGCTCTTGTCGATGATGTATTTGAGATAAAACATTTTATAAGTGTATCATACACGTTTTGTCGATGATGTATTTGAGATAAATCATTTAGCGCACTCCCAACCAAATGCTAGAGCGTGCTCTTGTCGATGATGTATTTGAGATAAATCACGTTTTGTAACAGCTGATTATCTGGTTATCCGTTTTCAAAACGCATAATCTATTTAGAATAAGCAATCCCAAATACCCCTGAGAAGAAAGGTCTTTTCAAAACGCATAATCTATTTAGCGCACTCCTCATCAGAATGCGACTGGATAGATGCATGATTCGCAACATGAGTATCATACACGTGATGATCAGGAAGAATAGTACTTTTCCATTTTGACGACATGATTTTGAACACTTGAAGTGAAAATGAAACGATTGAGAGAGTAGGTTTTTTTTAATGGAGAGAAAATGAGGGAAAAATAAAGAGGAGAAGGAATTTCAGTTGGCATTTTTGATTTTGAAAATCCAAAAATATAGAGCACGTGTCCTCATTGGCTCCATTCTGTTTTATTGTTACAACTAATAACTGATGATGGGTAGGTGGGATGGTAATATGGGTCGGGTGGATTATAACCAAACACCAGGTTTTTGAATATGAGAAGGGTAAAATGGACATGTTAATATTTTTTATAATATAAAAATAATATATATTAAGTGGTTCTCTAAGAGGGTGTTTGTCTTTGCGATATTTGCGATATAAAACTACTTATCTGATTATTTCATTTTGCAAATGGTGAAAAGCTAAATGAGTGTTTGGGGGGAAAAAAAAAGGAAACGTTGATTATTTGTGTTTTTAGGAGGTCAAACGGTGTTTTGGAAAAGTGGGGAAGGGGTGTCCAGTTGAAAAAGTATTTATATTATGATACCAATTTACAAAATATCACATCAAACTTATCCCTAAATATAAAACTTCTCTCTCCTACAAACTTTATAGCCACTCATCTTCTTTTTTGCCTATCGTTCCTTTTATAATCTTCTCCAAGTTCAAGTGTTGATTTTCTTTGAAATAGCAATTATATTGATAACGCAGCCAGTTCCAAATTTCTTTTTATTAGAGTGGTGTGTGATTTTTAATGTGAATGTTTGAAGTCGATGTGAATGTTTCTTTGAATGAATCTTTGTGAATTTGGAACTGTTTGTGTTGTCGGATGAAGTTTTTTTTGTTTGGTTTGTGTGATTTTTGTGGGAAGTTTTTTTCTTTGTTTTTTTGTTTTTGTGAACATTGTTTTGAACTCCATTTTTTTTGAATTTTGTTTTGTCTTTTTTTATGTTGTTGCTGAATTATTTTGGTTATGAATTTGTTGTTTGGTGTGAAGTGTGAATGTTTGTGTTGTTGATTTGAATGTTGTTGTGATTGAATTAAGATTGTTTTTGTGTGTGTTTGGAACTGGAAGAACTGAGTTTTGTTTTTTGTTGAAACTCTTTGTGTTTTTTTCTGTTTGGTGATTGGTTTTTTTTGTGTGTGGGGGGTGTGTTCTGTAGGTGAAGTGGAGACTGATTTTGTATTTTGATTTTTGAAGTTTTTGTATTTGGGTAATTGGAAGTTGTTAATTCTGAATGAAAAATAGTTGTTTGATTATATTTTTGTTTTTTTTATTTAAATGTAACATTGGTTGGTGAACTTACAACAGTGGGTTTGTTTGTAGCTTTCGCTCACATTTAATTTTGACATAGAAGAAAAAAAGTGTGCTCCAATTTTGATTCTGCTTTTTGGGTGTTGTTATTTGTTAAATTCAAAATTAACAAATATAAAGTGTTATTTTAGTCATTTTACATATAACTAAACAAATAATCTATTTGCAAAAAACACTCAAAAAAGTGATTCTTTGATTTATTGCGATTTCAAAATGCAGAATAAATCCAAACACATTTTTTCAGGAATCACGTTCACGTTTTGTAACCGCTGATTATCTAATTATCCATTTTCAAAACGCATAATCTATTTTGAATAAGCAATCCCAAACACCCCCTAAGTGCATAATCAATCACTGGCGTAATGTTAATCTAGGGCATAATTAGTGAAAAGTTTTATTTAAAATCTAAACAAGTGTGTCAAACACAAATAAATTGTATCGTTAATGATATATAAGCGTTAAAGCAATGAATATCATACATTTGGATACATTTTTTTGCACAGATACCATTGTTACTTGTTAGTGTTATGAATTTTAGAGAGAGACATATTTTGTTGAGAAAAAGTTTGTTGAGCGAGAGAAAGTGACAGGCAGGAGTGTGTGTGCAGGGGAGGGAAGATATGTAACTAACTGAATTTAAATCTGGCACACGCACAAACGCGTACAGTCACCCTCTTGGCTCATTTATGGATATGTGTTTATTCACAAAAGGTATACAATAATAATCTTTTATCAATAATCTGACCCAAACAAAAACCACACCAACAAGCGAGTACATTTGAAGACAAGAAAAATAGGATGCAACCTAACCTTTGACTTGCAGCAAAACACACAGATAGAAACACTTGCAGATCATTTCTGTAACACAGTGACATACATCAGAAGACACATTTAAGTGTCGGATTCATGTAAATTACGAAAGTGATCGATTTATATGATCAATATATTTCATATGTTTCACAAATTCTTACTTACTAATCTTCTGAGCTTGGTTATTCTATTGAGTATCACATAAATAAAAAATGTTTCGCTGAATTTTAAAAACATACATTCCGAGACATGTGTGTTAACCTGCCACAACGCACAGGAAAAAAGTCTCGTTTCTAACATATCAATATGTTTTAAAATAAATAGTAGGTTTGTTTTTCGCACATTTTGAGCATCATAAGTATTTCATTATTGGTTATGTGACCGGTAAGTAGGAAACCTGATTGTGATAAAAAAAAAAAGGATCATCTCGTATTATCAATTAAATTTCATGATGTAATATATTTCCGAGCCTTAAATCAATATTTGATTCACTAAAGCAACACAAACTGCTATGTTTATTTTACGGCATTAATCCTATATACTTGCACGAAGAAGCTTCTCCCCTTGTAAACAATACATAATAAGTCACCTACTCTTATTATTAATATGGTTTGATTGATTCGTACCATGGTATAGGAAGATATCAAAAGAATAGTTCTTAGCATATCATGTTTAGATCAAAACTACTGTCATGTTCCCATTTAATTGTAGTCTATGTTTTAACTAGATGAAACTAAAACCAAATATTTACAGGATCTTTTTGGCAATTTACTAAAGCTTGAAACATCAAAAGTAAATAAGTAAATAAAAAAAAGGTGAACGTGTTGTAGAGGTGTGGCTTGATCTTGTGACCCGTATATGTCGTGCGGTCATGCCATCATTGACTCGAAAAGTGCCAAATTGGGCTCTTGATTTTACTTTTTTTTCGTATAATTGGATATTATTGTCATTTTACATGCAACATTCACTATTCGACATTCATGATCTTACTACCTTAGAGTACATCTTTTACTTAGTAAAGCAAAACCTCAAGCGGGGACTTTTGTATTTCAAAAAATTCAAATCATACTTTATTTAGTAAGTTTTTTTTGCATAAGATTTTTTATTAGGTTTTAAAAATTAAATTAAACTTAATTATTTCCTAATTTACTCAACAAATCTTTAAAAAACGTTTTAATTCTCATTTATGAAAAAAACTTAAAAATACATATGGACTATAATGCTATTCTTTCATAATTGTAGTCTGAAATTGTAATTTTCTTGAAAACAACGATCTACAGGACCTCCATCGCCTCCATCTCCGGACAATAAACCAAGTTCCTAAATTGATAAGAGTTATTGATGCGTTGCTCATTTGAATGGTGATTCAACCGTATGATACAACATCAGGTAATCACTTCCTCATCTTATATCAATTTATGTCATCTTACAAAGGGGCAAATAATTACCCACCTTTACTACTACTCTAAATATGTCGAATTTGAGACTTGAACTATTTGAATGATTCTGTTGTAGCATGCTCTTGATTAGATATTTTCAACTTTGATCTCTCTTTTTTGCTTAGATTTCCAAAGTAGACTAACTTAAAAAATCTATTGTCTCTTTCAAGAATACCCGTTTTAACTACTTTTACTTATAAGTAGTAAAGGATTTCGTATGAATTTTCGGTGACCTTTTGGACAGTTGATCATTTTAACCACATATAAGCTCATAAGCCCAAAAATAAGGTTAAGTAAACACCGCAAAAATCAACATTTTTTACATTGGAACTACTCCACGAGTGTTATAAGCAATAATCAGCACATATACAAAACATTCCTAATTGTTCATTCTTATAGTTGAATCAGTTTGTTATCAGTTTCAATGTTACTTTTCGTCAAACAATTGTAGATTAAAGTTCACTGATGTGGGAAAGTACTTTATATATGAAAGAGAGATTTAACTAAGTATGGAAATGGAGATATATAAAGGACACAAAAGCTCCCTTAGTATTCAGACAGAAGTGCTTTAAATAGCCTCTGGAAAAGTAACTAACATACAGAGAAATTAGGCCACTACTAAGTCAACCTAGAGAACCTTCTACAAGGGACCCACTCTTGCCCCATGGCCAACGTATACTTTCATGAGATTCGGCTTTATCATAGACTAGTTCATGACATGATTTATTTAATTCAAATACTAAACTATTTATTCAAGATTAAACCTAACATTCACCCCCTTAATCTTGACTCGTTTCATCAAAGCAATGTCGGTTCATCTTCCTGGATCAAGTTGGCTTCATTGTCAGTCGTTCTTCCATTTAGTACACTCCCTTGCGAAGTGTCCTTTTCTCCACGACATCATAAGCATCTAACTCGCTCTATTAACCTTGACCCTGAGCTTCTTCCACGTCCTCTTTCTCCTCTACCAAATCCTCTTCCTCCGACCGCCTCTTCCATTCTCCTCAAAAAACGACACGTCACATTCGCTGCTAGTCACAACAGTCCCCCTTGTTCCTTCTTCTTTCATCCACTGACTTTTGAGTCGTTCTTCGTATGCTTTGAGTCTTCCCACCGCTTCTTCAAACGACATGGTTTCAATCTCTGAATATTGCTCGATAGAGGCAATAATCGGTAGATATTTCTTCGGGGCTGAATTGAGAAGCTTTCTCACCGCAACTTCTTCGTCAAGCCTTGAACCAAGACTTTTAAACTTTGCCATAATACTTCCTATCTTGCCAGAAAAGTCATTGATCGTCTCGTTCTCCTTCATCTTTAACATCTCCAATTCACTCCTTAGATTTTTGCAAACTGCTTTCTCGACCCTCCGGTCCGCATCCTAAATCCGAACCCGAAACCGAATTCCCAACATATTCGCATCTTTGTGCTTTGCAACCTGATAAGAGAATATCTTCCCTGGTAAGGTTTGGAAAATTATATCTTTCAGTGGTGTAATTCTATTCTCCTCTACCGTGCCTCCGGTTACGTATCTAACGACCTAACCCAAAAGACCATATGCCCTCAACACCGTCTCAACCAAAATAGACCACGAGGTGTAATTGGTTTCGGTTAGTTTAGGACATTGAAGCGATGCGTTGCTACCTTGCTCACGAATTGTTAACGTGCCTGATGTATCTTTCATTCTTGCTATCTTCTCCTGCTCTTGCTCTCTGCTGCGTTCTTTTCTTGCTTGCTGCTCGTCACCTTTTCTTACTTGCTTGTTTTTATTTTTGCCCTTTCTGTGATCTTTCTTCTTGCTATGCTTTTTGCTACGTACCCTGCTTTCTTTCGTCGTTCATCTGCTATGATCGAACTTGCTTGGATCAAACTTGCTATATCAAAACTTGCTGTAAAAACTTGCTGTAACCTTTGCAATCGGCCTTTTATTACTTGCTACACATCAGGTATGAGCCCCCTAGGCTCTGATACCACGTGTAGATTAAAGTTCACTGATGTGGGAAAGTACTTTATATATGAAAGAGAGATTTAACTAAGTATGGAAATGGAGATATAAAGGACTAAAAGCTCACTTGTATTCATATCAGAAGTGGCTTTATATAGCCTCTGGAAAAGTAACTAACATACAAGAAATTAGCCACTACTAAGTCTACCTAGAGAACCGGTATACATGGAGACCCACTCTTGCCCCATGCCAACGTATACTTTCCATGAGATTCGGTTTATCATAGACTAGTTCATGACATGATTTATTTAATTCAAATACTAAACTATTTATTCAAGATTAAACCTAACAACAATTAGGATTCAAAGTAGTGCATACAAAATGCCATCTAAAATAGGGTAAATTGCTAATAAATGTAACAAAAAATCTAATTTCACGATATGAAGCATGAGTAGTTTTAATCGCTCACCAAAACACATGAAAGTTCTATTAGGACTTACTGTATATTCAGATCAAAACATTTCCTAATTCCTATAGTGAGCATATATGGCAATTAATCATAATTATTTTACATTGTGAGCAACAAATGTGTAACTTTTGTATGATGTCCATTGCTAACAGAGCTGATGCAACTACAAACCGGAAGGAATACAAATCTCCTGATGTAAGAAAGTGTGTAAACTGGAACACCCTTCTTTGTCCCATTTTATATTTATCATATATCTATGCCTACTAATGACCGTCTTTGCACGTATTATTACGACAAGATTACTGAACAATCCAAGTGGAGGATACCTGATGATGTTAAGTTTTCAACACAGCAAAGTAAAAAAAATTAGTACAGTATGTATGCATTACTACCGTCAAATATGAGCCAACAAAGGAACCTGATAATGAATTCTTGGTTCATACAGAACAAAAATGTAGTACAAAAATGCACCATTCCAACAACAAGGAAGAAAGCCACAATGAAGAGGTCATATTTTGCTTAAAGGTAACTTCAGTAAACTTTTTAATAAAGTTTCTTAAAGAGAAACGCTCATAAGGTGATTTGTTGCTTAAAGAGATACGTTCAGAAAATTTTTAGTAAGTTTTTGGTTAATAAAAACTTTTTCATATTCTTGGACTAAAGTGTATTTTTTTTAACTCTAGACTTTTTAATACAATACGAGTTTATATTGTATTACAATTACAATTCAAAAAAGCCTAAATTGAAATCAGACTTTAAGCATTATATAAACTCAATTCATAGCCCAGGTTTTTTATTCCAACGAATTCATCGCTCATTCAATAAAACCAAACAAATCACCAGGTTTAGTGTGTAGTGAAATATTCTTTGATTATAATCAGGTACCAGCTACACCAGAACCAGAAAACACCCAAGAAGAATTTAATACAGAGGATTTCAGTGAAAATCCTGAAGAAATTCCAATGATCAATCTCAACATTGAAGCGTTTACTCAGAACCTTCAAACATACATGGAAAATTATATGGAACTTGCAGAAGGTGACATGTCAAAGGCTTTAGTTACCTTAACATCAGAAACTGCCTCAATCCCTACACCTAAGCTTATTAATGTGAGTCAGCTAAGGACAGAGCACTATGTGTAAGTATTTGCTTATTCTAATCCTATTATTGTTACAATGTTCTCATGCATTCCTCAAAATTTGAGGTATGTTAAATTGAACTTCATATTATAGTTTAAACTTTTCTTTGATGCACGATTCTTGCTTGATAGTCACATTGCAATATTCCTTCAAAATTTAATCATGAACTGTTTTGAATACTATGAATTCGAATAGGCTTTTAGAGGACATGAATAAGACCACCTTCCTGCTTGATAAACGTATGTAGAACTTTGAGACACTATTTAAGTTTTATCTATATAGTAAGTCTATGTCTATGACATCGGTCTAATTCCTATAGACTTTATCAGTTATATACAAATTTATTCGGCTAAAAGTTTTATCCATTTTGCTAGAAGTACATCCTTGAAGATGGTAGACCTTAAGTTTATTACGATGTGGTGGTCGATAAATTATATGCTGTCAACATGTTTTCGTTTGCTTTGATAAACAGTGTATGGTCGAGTTGTTTTTGGTTATATTGATAATAGCCTGATCACTTCATATTTAATGTTTAGAACCATAAAAGAGGCGAGTCGTTGGTGAGAAAATCAAACGACTTGATGCAGAACTTTCTAAGCATAAAGAGCATATAAAAAGAACCCGTCCTAGCACAACCCAAGAATTTGTGAAAGGCCCCCCCCCCCCCCTCCCCCCCCCCCCAGTGCGATGGACAGATCTCAAGCACAAATGCATGTACGTTGCTTCATAATATGTCGCCTATATTACAATTTATTTCATCATATCCCATCTGTAGTTTTAGGATACGATTTCATATATTAGGAGAATGATAGTTAGGACAGCTTAGGAACATATTTTATTTGGACCAACATATATTAGTTACCTTCTAAAATTTTAAGCACCTAAAGTAATACAAGTGTTACAAATTTTGCAAATCATATTATATAAATAACTGGCGCCATAGATGAACTTTATAGTTTTAGTATAAATAAAAAAAAATGCAACAAGTATAATATATAAGTTAAGATTTAGAAAAAATCCTGTGCGTATAAATGAGGTATCTCTTGATCAATTATTACATTTTCTCAATGTAACCAAATATATGAATGCTACCGGAAAGCAACCACAAACACTTATCCAGTTTCTTTTTGGATGACACGTAAAACTTTAACTTAGTCGGACTCAATTCTTGAAACTATATACATAATAGGTCCTTATTTATAAAATTACTATTTAATTTATAAAAAAACATGTAAAAAAATTAAAAAAAAGTTCGTGCGTGCACGGGCATTATAACTAGTATTTCAAGAAAGAGAGTTACTTTAATTTACATATACATGATCAGATTCATTGTCACATGCATGGTTGAAGAGTTTAATGGTGGTTATATTTCATGTGTTGTATTATAAAATTTTATATTTTTGCCCAAGTGTATACCTGAGGATTAAGGTTGCTCACGCTACAGGATATATGTGAAAACTCCGTATTAATAGAAAGTGGTTTTGGATGGGCTTAATGTGTTTGGGCCGGCGACTTAAATGTACGAGGTCAAGAAAGATATATGTGAAGACTCGATGTTTTATGTCTCTGCCTCTTAGGTTTGAATAATAATGTCAGAGCTTATAATTGATTTGGTTGAAGATATACTTATGAGATTGGATGTTGAAGATCTCATTCGATGCAAAAGCGTTTGTAAGTCATGGTTTTCTTTTATCACTAGTTCTAGGTTTGTTCAAACTCATCTACAATATACTTGCAAAAAAGATAATAATGATCATAAACTTGGACATAGAAGAATCATTATGCCATTCCATAGGACGTCGCCTCACAATCTAGCTTATATCGCGTATGGTTGGCAAATTATTGGTTCCTCCAATGGCCTTGTATGCGTTTCTCCCGTAGATGCTCAAGTTTTAGTAACCAATCCTTCCACTAGGGAGGTTAAAAAACTCCAACCGCCCCCCGAATTTCCCAACATTAGCATGGACAGGGAGTTTTTATGTTGGGGTTTTGGCCATGATTCGTTCATCGATGATTACAAGGTTGTTATGGGGATCAAGATGGGTAAGACTGGGACACTTTTTCAAGTTTTATCATTGAAATTGAATACTTGGAAAGTTGTTAAACATGTGAAGTTTAAAATTGCTAGCGGTCGGTTTGGTATCTTATGGAATGGAGCGCTTCATTGGTTTATGAAGGATGTTAATAACCGGCAGATAGTACTTCTTTCTTTTGATTTATCTCGAGAGGAATTTAGAGAAATCCCCCAACCAGATGACTCGAGATATGTATGTGATTATTTTAATTATGTAGGTATTGTTGATGAATGTCTATGCACATACCGTAACTATCACCCATATCATAGTTGGGCAATGAAAAATTACAATGATAAAGATTCTTGGGAACTACTGCCAGATGATTTTGAGATGAACAAGTATGATGTCGCACACACACTCAAGTATAACAAGAGCCCACCACACGCTCAAAGAAGATTCCATTCCATTCAATAGTTGGTGCTTGTGTGAAGAGGAGGGTATATGTTTCTCCAGAAGTGCGGATTATATTCTTGCCCATATATTTGTGAAGAGCCTTGTATCTCCGCATGTTTATGGGAACCCAAAGAAAACGATGCGGCCAAAGAATAACAAGAGGAGTGATAAAGGGGTTTCTAGTTATGATGTTATTTCTAGGTCTTTACGTTTTTCACGTAGCATACCCAAGAGAAGGAGGCAGGTATAGAAATATGAATGGTAAGACGCGTTTGAATTATTATGTTGCTAATTGACCGTTCTTTCTGTCAATACATGCTCTTTAGGCCTCCCGATTTCTTAATTATGTTTATGAAGATTGCTATACATTGCTAAAAACTTGTGTTTGGTATTGATGTTATTGGATGTGGATTATGTTATATTCGTATCACTTTCGAGACTAGCAGATGTGTTAGTAACTCATACATATGCAGTACATAGAACATGGAGTCGTCCTTAACGTAGTGGTATTAAGCACGTGTCACTTTATCTCCACAATCGGGGAGCTTTTTAAAGGTTTATAAGTTTGATATGTCATATAGAATCATCAATTTATAAAGCTTTTGATTTTATAAAGTTTATTTCACTATGCATAAACATTCTACGATTTTTTTTTGGGTAAATATTATAAAAGCAAACTGTTATTTACATGGACTTGGTTGCAATCACAGCCAAACACCAAAAAAACAGAACCAAACAAAACGACCTAAACAAACCAAAACACAAAACCCAGATGAAAACAAAAGACGAGGCGAGTTAACCCCAAGAAACGGTTAGAAAACCACCAACTGAGCGAGAACGAAACACATAAATCAACTTAAAAACAAGACCGAGGTGTACACATTCCATACTTGTTTTACTTGTGCGCTCTTCACCGTGGGCTTTAACTAACTTAAATGACAAGCTTCAATCGAATCACACTCTTGATATTAATTACCAGGATATCAGCAGCAACTTTCATCTTCTTTGTATGAATACGAGAATTTCGCTCTTTGCCAGATCATAAAAACCGCGAATCCCAACAAAAAACGACACACTATACTCCAAATTTCTTTAGGTTTGCATCGCGGTTGAAGATAGCCCTGTTATGTCTTCCCATATCACCGAAATATTATCCTTCCATCAGTTCCTCGGTAACCATCCTTTGCTCCAATAAGTACTTCAAACTCTTTTAATATGTTCGCACAATTAACTTTTTTCCTAATAAGTTAGGTCATCGTTTTGAACCGCAAGTACGATAGCCATCAGTTCTCGTTCATAAACTGATTTCATCCGCACCTACCCTGTGTACTTGGCTGTAGTATGCAATCGGCCTCTTCTACTGCATCAACACCGCACCAATACCGAAAATTAAAGCATCCGTCTCAAAATAAAAGGTTTTACGAAGTCACGTAACACTAAAACGGGTAATTCTACCACATCCAGCCTTTAAGCTTCAAAGGGTTTCGTTTCCTCATCGCCCCAGTTGAAGCTATCCTTTTTAAGTTGATTATTCAATGGTGCGGCTATCGATCCATAAACTTTTAACAAATTTGTGATAATAGTTGGTTTAAACTAACAAGCCGGTCACTCTCGCAATGTTCTATGAATTGCCCTACTTAGCTAATAAAACGGACTGGAGAAGGGGCTCACACTCGGTTGAATAATTCCGCCTTCAAACACCCCCCACCGTAACTTGCCTATCTAACTCATCTTCCTGAATTGGTGGATACCGGTAAGGACAACACTTATTGGTGCCACCCCCTCTTGCAAGATGATAGCATGTTCATGTTCCTGGATTGGCGGTAATGCAGTAGGCATTTGGGCCCTTTAAAAAAAATGCATTAGGCATTTGGATCTTGGGAAACATCATCGTGATCTTGCAATAACTTATTTCCTACACCATGCTTGCCTCTTGTATCGGCTACTTCTTTATATCTACCCAATATCCCTCTCCATCAGTTTTTTAAAGATCTCATCATGGATTTAGCTAGCACTCTGGAACGACATAAACTTGGATCCCCATTCAATGTTGCTTTACCAGTAGTATCACTATCAAATGTCATTGTCAGAAGCTTTCAATTCACCTTTACACCACCTAATGATATTAATCAACGAGTTCCCAGAATACATCTGTACTAACTAACTCAAATGCCTTGACTGCAGACAATTTTACCATTCCCCAAGATCACACCAAAATCAAAAGCGTTTGTGACTACAAATCTTAATCTTTCAACTAAATAAGCCGGGATAAAATTGTGTGATGCCCTGCTCTCTACAAGAACCACGATCTGTATCCCGCCAAGTAATTCCCATAATTTCATTTACGATGATTATTAGCGAAACCTACTAGTTTGTTAGGAGATACCTTGGCCCACTGTTGTAAAACAAGGGCTACAAGGCCGAGTAATCGACGATTACTCACTACTTGTGATGTGTTTAGCATTAGCCAACCAGCTTCGCTTAGTCCACTACTATATTTTTTTCTTTTTATAGCTGTAATATTTTTTTGATCTATTTCCTGAAAACTTTCCTGATAGAATGAGGCAAGAGTAAAGTAGATGTGGGGTTGAATTTGCTATTTAAACCGGCCTTTGTCCTAACGGTATTCTTTTTGTGATAACGGGCCTTTGGCCTAACGGTATTCGGATCTAATACCAAGAAGTTTGAAGTTAAAGTCCTCTTAGGGGTAAAAGGTGTAGAGTAGATGTGGGGTTGAATTTGCTATTTAAAAGGCGTGTATAACGCGATACATTTTATCTGCATATTTCTTGCTCTTTACGATGCATAGAGGTGAAAGTTGTCACTGATCGCCAAACAATCAGGTGAAGTGTTCTTTAAATTTTCTTTGTGACCAAAATCAACAGCGTTTGTGACCACAATTCTTGATCTTTAAACTAAATAAGCCGGGATAAAGTTGTATGATGCCCTGCTATCTATAAAACCTACTAGTGATTATTAGTGTAACCTACTAGTGAGTTAATATATACCTAGGCCCACTGTTGTAAAAGAAGGGCTACAAGGCCGAGTAACCTACTAGTGAGTTAATATATACCTTGACCACAATTCTTGATCTTTCGACGTCATCGTTCACATCGTCTCCATCCAACACAGTCCACAAACAGAACCTGCAAAGCATGGCTCACACACCTATGCCCATGTGCAAATTTTTGGTCACATCTGAAACACAGGCCCTTGACCATTTGTCTGCTACTTCGGCTTCTGTTAACCATTTGAACTGCTTCTGATTTGATGATCCTACCACACTTTTCCTTTCTGTTGAAGCTGTGGATACACGGTAGGGTTGAACCTGTACCTCTTGTTCAGGAAAACGCCTAGCAGTGTACCCGTTGAACAATATGACCCTTCCCCATGATTAATATTATAATACCATCATAGGCCATGTTACCTTTAATAGATATAGCAGGTTTCATAGCGTGGTTGAGACCTTCTGGTTACATGACTCGTACTCTCGAGGTGAATAAACCTGATATATTGCCAAAGATTTCTCACTTGTATTGTATGGTGTTTGATAACTTAAAGTTCACTTTTGACTCTATAAAATTAGTAACTTGTTGTACGCAAAACATTTCTCGCTTATATTGTAAGGTGTTGTAACATGTTTCTGTTCTTTCAGGTCCACTATTGACTTTTGAGTGTCAACTTAAGTATAGCTGAATATCAAGATTGATTTGGACTATCCCGTGAGGAACTATTTGTTGCCACATGTAATTGTAATTTTTTTTGTAATAATTTGGATATGAGAAGTTATAATTTAAACTATTCTGATTAAAAGTATCCTGATTGTGTAGAAACTATTTTTAGCCGGTTGTAATGGAACATTTTTGATATGAAGTTGTAGAAATCTAAATCAAAATGGTAGTTTGAAGTCTTGCTTTCATTATATAAAGTCAAAGATGCTATTATTGAATGTTATTTTTAAGGGGCTTTGTTTTATGGATATGGGAATCCTGTTAAAAACTTTAATCCTATTGCAAGTGTTTAAACCTGGTCTATTTCTTCTAACCTGTCCACTTTTTGACTTTTCATTGTCAAGTTGACAGTTATTAAGTATTAAGATTGATTAAAATTGTCCTTATTGTGCAGAAACTTTTTTAGCTGCATGTAACTGAAAAAATTTCATGATAATGTAACTAACAATTTGCATATGAAACTTACAAAATATATATTTAATTTGTAGTTCAAAGAAAGTTTGCTTTCAATTACTGAAGTCAAATGTGCTATTGCTGTATGTTGTTTTAGGTGGCTTTTTTGTATGAAGATGGGAATCCTGTTGAAGCAAATGGTGTCGGTATAAGAGTGCTTGACATGATCCTCAGTTTTTACAGTTCTCAGTTGTGGTAAAGGGTTTGCAATGTTGAAAAGCCTTTGTTCAAAGTCGGTCCTTTGCCCTGGACTATCCTTGGGTTCCCTGTTTTGTTGAATTATCTGTCATTAAACAGGTGGAAAATATTTGATGTATATATATTTTCTGATCCATTCATGGTTTTTTTTTCTTCCTAATTATTTGTTGTCTCTTTAGAACTGTTCATGGAGGCAGCCCAACTGATCAAGACTCCCGACCCAGTCAAAGTCATAAAATGTGAAGATAAGCTTTGCAACAAAGATCCCAAGTAAGGCCATCTTCGATGCTCTTCAAGGGCAAGAATCTGAGCAATCTATTGATGCTGTAAGGGTCTTGTAAGTGCTTCCAGACAACAAGCTGCAAAACAGTAAGTCATAGAGTCTTAAAAATGACTTTCAGTATACAATGTTTCTGATTATTAACCTTAATCATGTTTTGTTTTGTATATATCCAGAGGTCATCTTCTTGTTAGACATTGTTTCTTTCACAATGACCCAAGAAACTTAATAGGCATAGGGGGTGGCGTTGTGGGCTGAGGTTTTCATTCAAGTTTTAGGGCCACTCAAGCCGGTTTGCGTTTGAACATGGGTAATAATCAATCTTTATTGATTCAGCTTTATCACGTGTTATATTTAGTCTTTATCATTAGCTTATTGTCTAGGGGTTAAAGTAAAAGCCAAATTAGATTAAAAGTCCTAAGTCATAGAGTTCAATTTGGCTTTGTATTCTTAGCCGTCATAGAGTCCAATTTGATTTTGTATTCTTAGCCGTCATAGAGTCCTAGTTGGTAACTACTACCTCCAGCCGTCATAGAGTCCTAGATGGATTCTACTACCTCCCCCTCATCTCTATAAAAGGAGGTGAGGGGGGGAGGAACAATGTACGTTCATTCTTTCAATACTAATCAATCATCGATTAGGGATATACCTTGTGTGTGCTTGCTCTGTTCTTCTCTTTCTTTTCTGTCGACTGTTGTGTTGTGTGTTCTTCGTGATCGAGGTTCCGCATCTAGTAACCAGGGTTGTAGGCTATCAATCCTACAAGTGGTATCAAGAGCTCAGGTTCACGAGGTTCTCTGGTCATCTAGGATAGGTCAAGAAGGGTGTTTTGGTGTTCGATTTCTGGAAGGAGCAGATCGCTATATTGTTTGGGCTACCAGCTAATCGACAACATAACTTTTGGTGTTTCAGGTTCGTGAACATCAAGGAGCAGCAGCAGAAGGTTATCGACAGGGTTCTTGGTTCTTCGATTGTCCGGGTTTGTGACAAAGTGTAGAAGGATTAAGGGTTTGTTGATTTGTAGATCGACAAAGGTTGTGGCGGTTGTTTTTCAGTCGCCTGTGATATAGAGGAAGAAGAAACAGTTGGTTGTGGCACCTTATCTAAAAGTCAAACTAAATAAATACTTCAAAGGGTATTTTGCACAAGGGACTTTGTTAGTTTGTGATTGTGAGGTTTTTCACAAGGTTTAGCAAATTAATAAAGGGATTAAAGAATGACGGGAGCCAAGTTTGACATCGAAAAATTCGATGGAACTGGTGATTTCGGGTTATGGAGGATCAAGATGCGTGCTTTATTAATCCAACATGGATGTGAAGCAGCTCTGGAGGTTTTACCCGCGGATATGGAAGCTGAAGCGAAAGCTGAGCTAAACAAGAAAGCTCACAGTGCCGTGATTTTGTGTTTAGGTAACAAGGTTCTGAGAGAGGTTACCGGGGAGACGACTGCAGCGGGGGTTTGGACCAAGCTCGAGACTTTGTACATGACAAAGTCCTTGGCCAACAAGTTGTACCTGAAGAAGAAGTTGTATACATTCTACATGCCGGCTGGACGAAAGATTTCCGAGCATATAGATGAGTTCAACAAAATCGTTCTTGATTTAGCAAATATTGAGGTAAAATTCGAGGATGAAGATCTTGCTTTATTATTACTCACTTCTTTACCAGCATCATACGAACACTTTGTGGATACCTTGCTTTATGGACGGGAAGCTTTGACTTTGGAGGATGTGATGGCCACACTAAATTCAAAGGAAATCAAAGAAAGGTCTAAGGCGAAGGGGGATGATGGTGAAGGGTTATATGTGAGGGGAAGAACTGATCGTAGGGATTCACGTCAGTCAAGGGGAAAGTCAAGATCGAAGTCTCGAGGTGGAAGACTCAAGTGCTATATTTGCCAATCTGAGGATCACTTGAAGAGAAACTGTCCGAAGAATAATCGCAAGAAGTCAACAGGTTACGTCAAGAAAGATGATCAGCCAAGCTCTAGTGGTTCGACTTATGATGATTCTGAGGTGATGATGGTGATGAGCACACAGGCTCAGGCTCTGCTAGATTTGATCATGGATTCAGGATGTTCATACCACATGACACCCAGGTTAGATATATTGTTTGATTTTCTAGAATACGATGGGGGCAGTGTACAGTTGGGTGACAACAGGGAATGTAAAATCAGAGGTATTGGCAAGGTGAGGGTACAACTGAGAGATGGGTTAAGTTTTGTGTTAAACAATGTCAGGTATATTCCTGAATTGAAAAGAAACTTGATATCGCTGGGAACTCTTGAAAAAGAGGGATTCACCATAAAAATGCAGTTGGGCAAAGTCAAGGTGATTAATGTTTCTAGGGTTGTTTTATCTGGAACAAGAAGGGATAATTGAGTATACTCTTTGGATGGCCATGCAATGGCAGGTAAGCTTAATGCTAGTGTTGAAGAAAAGGACAGTCTTGCACATGTTTGGTATAAAAGACTAGGACATATCAGTGAGGCGGGACTACAGGTGCTGGAAAAGCAAGGTCTGTTTGGCAAGGAGAGTCTAGGTAAGCTCGATTTTTATGAGAATTGTGTTATGGGAAAGTCACATCGAGCCAGGTTCGGTGTAGGAAGGCACACTACTCAATGAGTGGTAGACTATGTTCATTCAGACTTATGGGGTCCGTCTTAGGTGGAATCATTGGGTGGTAAGAGGTATTTCTTATCTATTGTTGATGATTATTCCATGAGGGTATGGGTTTATATTCTCAAGTTCAAACACAAAGCATTTGGAAAGTTCAAAGAGTGGAAGCAATTAGTAGAGAATCAGACTGGGAGGACGGTTAAGAAGCTAAGGACGGATAATGGTCTTGAGTTCTGTAACCGGGAGTTTGAGCAGCTATACATTGAGAGTGGGATTGCTAGACATTTGACAGTTGCCGGGACGCCGCAACAGAATGGGGTAGCAGAACGTATGAATAGAACTCTCAAGGATAAGGTACGCTATTTATTAATTCAGTTTGGATTGCCCAAGACCTTCTGGGCAGAAGCGACATGTACGGCCGCATATCTTATCAATAGGTCACCATCGACAGCGATTGAGAAAAAGACACATATGGAGATATGGTTGGGACATCCAAGTGATTATGGGATGTTGAGGATTTTTGGCCGTGTCGCATATCCACACGATAAACAAGGAAAGCTCGAGCCGAGAGCGATAAAATGCGTTCTTTTGGGGTATCCTGAGGGTGTGAAGGGGTACAGACTATATAGGCTTGATGGTGAATCGCCTAAAATAGTCACTAGTAGGAATGTGGTCTTCAATGAAAGTGTCATGTACAAAGACACGTTGAAGGATTCTGGTGCAGGTGATAAGTCTATTGAGGAATTACAGGTTGAGGTGGAACTGCAGAGGTTAAATATCATATGCCTGAGGAAGATCAGAAAGATCAGGAAGATGGCGATGATGAAGATGTAGGGGATCGGGAAGCAAATCAGCCACCGGATCTCACATATTATCAGTTGATTTGGGATAGAGAGCCAAGGACAAGAACGAAACCTTTGAGGTTTCGAGATGAAAGTAATATGGCTGCTTACGCGTTTGCTGCAGCAGAGGAAGAAGATACTCATGAACCATTGACATACCAAGAGGCAGTTGCTTGTGAAGACAGTTCTAAGTGGAAAGCTGCTATGGAAGAAGAGATGGATTCTCTGAAGGAGAACAAGACCTGGAATTAGTAGATCCTCCAGCTGGGCAAAAGCTAGTGATTTCTAAATGGCTATTCAAGATCAAGGAAGGGATTGAAGGTGTTCAAAAGCCTAGGTATAAGGCAAGGTTGGTGGCTCATGGATTAACACAAAGGGCAAGTATTGATTACAATGAAGTATTTTCTCTGGTAGTTCGACACACATCTATTCGGGTTATACTTGCATTGACTGCGTGTAAAGATTATGAGCTGGAGCAGCTTGATGTAAAGACGGCATTTTTACATGGAAATCTTGAAGAAGTGATCTACATGAGGCAGCCACCGGGATATGAACAAGGTAACAAGGTATGTTTGTTAAAGAAATCCCTTTATGGTTTGAAGCAGTCACCTAGGCAATGGTATAGGAGGTTTGATGAGTATATGCTGAGTAAACAATGGGTTCAAGTGTAGCAGCTACGACAGCTACATATATTACACGATTTATGCACCAGGTGAGTATATCCATCTATTCTTATATGTAAGCGATATGCTGATTGCTTGTAAGAGCAAGGCTGAGATTGGGTCTACCAAGTCTTTGCTTAAAAAGGAGTTCGACATGAAGGAGCTCGGGGAAGCAAAGAAGATTCTTGGTATGGAGATCGTCAGGGATCGGAGTCGCAAGATTCTGAGGGTGTCACAATCCGGGTATGTTTCTAAGATTTTGAATAATTTTAGAATAGACAATGGGAAATCGGTTCAGATGCCATTGGGTGGGCACTTCAAGCTGTCGTTGAAGGATTGTCCGGTTAGGGATTGTGATGTTGAAAGGATGAGTAAGGTGCCGTATGCAAATGCGGTTGGGAGCTTAATGTACTTGATGGTGTGCACGAGGCCAGACATAGCGTATGCGGTAAGTGTAGTTAGCAGATATTTGGCGAATCCGGGTAAAAATCATTGGGAAGCAGTGAAGTGGATTTTGAAATATTTGCGGGGTACTGCAAACGTAGGTTTGGTGTATGGGACAGATCGTGGCAATCATGTGGACGTAACAGGTTTTGTTGATTCAGACTACGCTAAGGATCCGGATAAAGGTAGGTCTATCACTGGTTACGCATTTTTAGTACAGGGATGTGTTGTAAGCTGGAAGGCAACGCTACAACACGTGGTGGCTCTTTCAACTACAGAGGCGGAGTATATGGCTCTTACGGAGGCTGTGAAGGAAGCTATTTGGCTAAGGGGACTCTTGGAAGAGTTGGGCGTGAAACTTAACACTGTGGCAGTTAATTGTGATAATCAGGGCGCGATTCACTTATCGCGAAATCATGTTTTTCATGAGAGGACTAAGCACATCAATGTGCGTTATCACTTTATCAGAGAGGTCTTGGAAGCAAAGACGGTTAAAGTTCTGAAGGTGGGTACTGAACACAATGCTGCGGATGCCTTGACGAAGGTGGTACCTGGACTGAAGTTACATCACTGCTTGGAGTTGCTGCGTGTCGGTGTAGGCTAATATGAAGCCTAAGGTGGAAATTGTTATATTTAGTCTTCATATTAGCTTAGGAATAAGTCTAAGGGTTAGAGTGTTAAGCTTTGTTTCTTATTAGTCAAATAGATAAAAGGGTCGTTGGATTTGCTTGTGTCCCAATCCAACCCAGTTTTGTTTTCACAACCGACTAGATTTACAATTCGTGTTAGAGTCGGTTTCTTACCCCCTCATTCTCTATAAATAGAGATGAGGGGGTGAGGGTAATGTACGTCATTCTTTCAAGTTCATTCGATTAATAAAGTTCAATCGTTTGGGTTATTACGTGTGGGTTATATCTTCTTGTTGATCATATATACTTGCTGCGGTGTGTCAAGTTTGCTTTACAAGTTTTCAGGTTCCGCGAGCTTGCTTCCGGGTTGTTAGTCGATCGGAAACTAACATTAATTATATAGTGTATATATATATATCCAAACATGCCTTAAAACTATTATATTTTTGTAGTAGTATACGCAGCTTCTTATTTGATAAATCATGTATAATAAGCCAAAAGCTCTTTTGATCCCACCGTAAACTTCTCCTTTATTTGTGCTTAAATTTTCAAGGTTAGTTTCATTTGTCGGGGCCCTCGCGATTGTGGTCGATTTTCAACCCATAGCATGTTTTATATCTGGGAATTGGCATTAGTGTTATTGCACTTGATAGGTGAAGATCGGTATTTTATCTTCATACTCTTCACAATTTGATGTTCATGTCTGTTCGTGGTCTGGTGATAGGGTTGTAGAATCCTGTTGGTTAAAAACCTTGTAGGGTAGCTGTTAGGAAACGCCCTAACTGAATAAATATTGTCGAACGATGAACATAATTTTTTGTTTTATAGATCAACAAAATTTTCTTGCTAATCACAACTACGTAGAACCTTGTGACTAAATCATATTAAACCTTGCGACTTAAATATATCTTGTGCTAGGCATACTTTTGCATTGACCAGCTTCATATCGTATTGCTCATGTTGTTCAAATCAGTAGGTTTTTTTTTGTTTTTTGAACGAGTTCAAATCAGTAGTTTCATTTCAAATTCCTTTCTTTCTGTTGTTGAAAAAAAACATTATTTCAAAAAAAAAAATATATGCAAACGCTTAACATGTTTACATTACCAGAATAGACCAAAAATTTATTGTTGGTAGCAAAAAAATTACTCATATATACATTTTTCAAATGTTTGACTCACATTTGACTTGGGCTCACAACTTTGACTTGGGCTCACAATTTGGCCCAACTTTTGACCCAAACTAAAAAACAAAAAATTACAACATGCTACAGTACTAATCAAAGTGGGCCTAAAATTAGCCCACAATCTGGCCCAACATCTAACCCAAAGTAAAAAAAAAATTAAACATGAGACCTAACACATAAGCTCATATAAAAAAACTATTAAACGTGAGACAAAAAAAAATAAATTCAGAAAAAAAATAACAGCTAAAAAAAAAAAATTAACGGCCCAAAACAACGCGCGGGACATAAGCTCATATAAGGGAAAAACAAACTATTAAACATGATACCGAAAAAATAAACCCGCACAAAAATAAAAAAACAATTACTGGCCCGCAACAACGTGTGAAAAAATAATGACCCGCAGCAGCGCGCGGTAATCCTACTTGTTTAGAAACTATTTATCAAAAACATAAATATGAATTAAAGAAAAAAGTTTTTCAAGGACTAAAGGCGCATCAGATTCCAAGTATGTGTATTATATTGATTACACATACACATATGATGAAACACAACACGTGAATTTTAGAATACTAGCTATTTTGGGAAACAAAATTTGAAATGAACTTTGGAAAAGAAACCTAGCCATCTTTACTCAAAGACCTAACTAACGTGTAATGTCTATCATATCCCCACTCTTGTTTCATTTATGATCAACTTTCAGCCAAAACACTCCACATATTTTTTAATCAAAATGACTTCAGAGTATGATGTGTTGGTCATGAAATTGTCATGTCTATCTAGGGGTGTTCATCGGTTCGGTTTTCGGGTTTGTGGGTTGTACGGTTCGGGTTCATCGGTTTGAAAATTTTCAAAGTTAAAACTAAAACCAAACCAAACCAATTATAGAACGGATAAAACCAAACCATACACCAAATTAGAATTCAGTTTGTTTTCGATTAAAACCAAAAAAACCAAATTCAAGTGAACTCTAAAAAATAAAAAACTTTTTCCTTAAAATATAATCTAAAACTTATAAATAATTAGCTACAATAAAATTATCAAATATAATTAACACATCAAAAAGTCTCACATAGTGTTGAAGTAAATCAACAAAAAAAAAAGCGAAAAGGTTTCAAAACTTAACGAAACTAAATGAAAGAGAAATAAGATAAATTTTCTTTGACAAAATTCTTCGAAAACCTTATTAGCTTGAATATTCCATCTTCAAGCATCCAAACACACTTGCACCTTCACTCTTGCTCGGAATATGTGAATTTATATAAATCAAGTAGGCAAACTCTTGTTTAATTGCTCACGAATATGGATCAATGCTTGATTTGGGAGTGATTAGCTTAAAAGATATTTTTAAAAACTATGTTTTTTAATTAGGACAATACGCTAAATATATATATATATAATTAACTTTTTTTTATGTGTATAAAGATATTCGGTTTTTTCAATTTGGTTTGGTTTTATTTTTGTCAAACCGTAACCAAAGCGAACACCAATTAAATACTTTGGTTCGGTTTCAAACCAAACCATACACCAATTAAAATTTCCGATTCGGTTCTATTCGATTTCGGTCCATTTTCTTCTTCAGTTTATTCGGTGACAAACCAAACACTAAACACCCCTATGTCTATCATCTATTCTTTGCATTCTTACCATGGTAGTACCGGCCTTACAAGTATATCTTGAAGGGAAACGCGGGTTTCTATCTAACATACTGATTATAGCTATGTTCGCAATTCTGCACGCAACTATGAGTCCACACATAGATGAAACCACTCTCATGTTCGTGCTCACCATCATAGCCAACTTTCTCCCTTCTTTAGGAGCTGTGCATGACGGCGGCGAATTAGAACTTGTCACTCATATGTTAGCCTTTGGGTTTTCCATTATCCCCTTGATTATTCATATCATCTATAACATCTCTGAAATATCTCTTATCTTGTTAGTCTTATTGATGTTTATCTTCGTAAGTTTTATTTCCATAGCCTTAAAGGTACCAACATTAAGAGAGCACGTGAGGAGGTGTCCGGAAGCTGAACACCCCTCATTTGTGATTGCTTCTTCTTCAATCTATTTTGTTTCGAGGATAATATGCACATGCTTTGCTTGTTGTTCACTTGCTACTTTGTATTGCTTGTTTTGGGAAGAAAGCTCGGGTTTTAGGAGGTTTAGTGTTGCGGTCCATGCAAGTGGGGCTGTTATAGGTGGTATATCACTAGTGTTTAAAAGTTTCACCGCTACCATCATCTCTAAAAGATCGACTGCAGGCCATCTAAACGCAATTCAAAGGCATCGCCACAGTGATTTATCGTATCAAGAGAAGTATCTTGGACTTGCTTAATTATAGCATATCAACTAACAACAAATGGTATTTGTAACTATATATGTCTCATGCCCAAATGTCTCTTGATTTATGTATCTTATGCTTTTAAAAGAGAGGGCCTTAGTTAATCTTAATTTAGCGACTAGTTTATGTTCTAGACCCGTGTTTATTGTCTATGTTTGTTCTTAATGTAGTAGTAGTAGGTTCTACGGTTGGGTGGTTTAAGGATCAGTAGGTCGACATGGCCGTATTTATGTCGATGTGATTTTTACATCTTGCCGGTTTATCTATAAAATATGTATATGCCTTTATATTAGGGAAAGTTATGCAATAATCTTGATCCTGGTGGCTGGTGGTGATGTAAAGAGACTCAGATGCATTTCTGATCATTAAATTTTGTCTTTGGTTGTTGCATTATTATTCTACGTAGTATGTATTATTACGCACTCAATGTGAAAATGTATGTTAGGGAAATTTGCATATGTGATGTTGTACCATATGCATTACACATGTGATTTTGTGATGTATGGTTTGCATATCACCTCTCTATTCCAAATTGACTCAACTTTGTGATATATTGTTAAAACTAAGACATCAAATCACATTTTGTCGAGTTTACCGTGCACCCACTGCACACATGTTTCTCACATATCTATCATCTTATTTAATAGCTTATAAATATCATATATTTAACTACTTTATGTAATCTTCATACTCGTAAACAATGTTCAGTTCTATCACTATAGATTGTATACTTTTTATTATTAACAAATAATTTTAGGTTTTAATTTTTTTGGACTATTTTTAAGTTGGAAATTGATTTGCACTCTTTTACAAGTGATTGGGACACTCAACTCTATGCATTAAATAGTTGTACTATGTTTACAATTTGATTTACAGTTGGGTGTCCTAATAATTTTTAAAAATGTGCAAATCACCTCCGTTTTAAGTTAGTTGAATCATTGCGATCAAATTAATACACCTATTTTAACTATGAAGT
The DNA here is from genome assembly GCA_026074375.1 of Tanacetum coccineum. Classification (NCBI taxonomy): domain Eukaryota; kingdom Viridiplantae; phylum Streptophyta; class Magnoliopsida; order Asterales; family Asteraceae; genus Tanacetum; species Tanacetum coccineum. The sequence goes on along the minus strand of BQNB010047431.1, from coordinate 10,768 downwards.
CGCGTAATAACCAGAATTTTGTGGAACATACACCAACGCTAAAACATATTAAAAGCAAGTCTAAGGAGCTGGAAATTTTCAACAAGTACTACAAGGTTCAACAACTGCAGCAACGAAAGGGATAATTTTATAGTCCTCAATTAAGATTACCAGTCCCTAAAGAGAAACAGCATTTAGCTTAACATATCATCCGTCAAAACTATCCATCAAAACTACACTGCTACTGATTGGTAAACATATATGTGATCCAAAACCTGGTGTAAGTGGTTGTTTAGGACATATTATTCTGTATAAAATTTGTATAAAACAGATAACAAAGTAGAAGGAAGTTAAGATTATGTACGTACCTTCTATTGATTAAAATTTAAGCCACCAGCAGGAACAGAATTAGCACCTTCAAAACCAAACCCAGGCTGGTCCACGTCACCAGGTGGTGTCACATCATCCTCTTCCTCCCAATATGTCTTAAGAAGCTTATATGCTCTCTCCTTTATGTAAGTGTTATTGTGAATCTGTAGCAGCTCAATTTTCTCAAACTCTTCAGATTCTCCAATCATTTGTGCATAAAGATTCACCTCTCCTGGTTCTGCGAAATCCTTTTGGGGTTCACCAACCTTTAGTATGCTTTCAAGCCCCTCTCACTACAAGAAAAAGGAGAACAGGTGACCAAGTTTTCCCGGATGACATATGTCGCCCGGGAAAGCACACTAAACGACAAAAAACCGTCCGACGTGGCAACAATTCTGATAGACTTTTTAGTCAAAGTTTGGTTAGATTTTCCCGGGCGACATGTCGCCCGGGATAAGTTGGTTAAAATTTGACCGTAAAACTCAACGAAAATCTTGGCGGCATTTTTTCCCGCTCACTTTCCCGGGCGATATGTCGCCCGGGAAAACTTTATAATTTTTTTAATTCGATTGAATGTTTAAGCGTGGTAATTAGTGTTAATTAACGTTGGCTTCTTTTTCCCGGGCGACATGTCGCCCGGGATTAGGTATTTTATAAAAAAAATTAATTATGCTTATAAATCATTATTTTTTATAAAATATATTTTATAATTATATATTTTATAAATAATAACTTATAAAGATACTTATAAAATATATAATTCCCGCCTA
>BQNB010047430.1:0-43125 GCA_026074375.1 Tanacetum coccineum | reverse complement strand
TAGCGAAACGTAGCTTAAGGCGAACACTATCACTTGACATAATCAAAAATAACTTTCAAAAATTTCTTGACTCGCTACGGTCAAGTCAAACTTTCTGGTCAAACTTGGTCAACCCAAAACCTATGAAAACAACATTTTCGACATAATCCGACTATCAAAATACTCTTAACTAGTCTATGTAATTATACCAAAACCATCAAACTTTGGTCAATAACCAAACACACTTTCAATAATTTATGTACTTGAATCTTATAGCAATAACCATATAACACGTAATATATCAATTTAATCAATACATAAACATAACTAGAAGCTTACAATGCTATAAGAAAAATCAAATATGGTTTCCCCTTGGTCTTTTGAAATCGGACAAAACCCAACAAACCAAACCAAACCCTTTTTCAATCAACCAACTTCAAAATAACAACAATCTAACTATCTTAAGCACCCCCTTATACACGAAATTAGGAAGAACACACCAAAAATTCAACTTCTTCAAATCTTATTGCATGTAAGGTTTTAATAGTGGGATTCATAGCTATTGAAACAAGGATTAATAATATGTAAACAGATTTAATTGCATGTCGAAAAATAAGCCAGAAAAGGTGGTGTTTGTGGGTGGCCGATTTCGAACAAGAGAGGAGAGGGAGGAGAGTGGTTTTTGTAAAAAGAAAATATGTGTGTGTAAGTCTTCTATTTATAGAAGATAACTTTTGAAATTTGGCAATTTAGGTCCCTCCATCCTTAAGTTCTTTTAATACTAGTACAATGTGTTATTTCTTTTATTTAAAATCGGCCTACCACTCGGGTCACACCACGTTAATAAATATTTTAAATCCGTCCCACTAATTTTTCTTTAAAACATTTAATAAAACGTTAAACCTCGTAAAACACGACCTTTAAACACGGTTTTTACAAAAAAAAACTCGGGGAAATGCCGTAAAATATAAAAATAACATATTTACGCTCTCGGAGCAACAATATAAATTTTTCTGACTTTCTTAGACGCAAAAAACAAATAGAAAATCAATCATGGCATGAAATTTCCCTATAAATAGAAATATTTATCAAACCTTATATAGTATAAACGACTATAACTATTTACGTAGCAAAAATAATTATTTTAGCTCGTGATAGACGTTGACCTGAAACTCGGGTTCTTACATTTCCCCCTCCTTTAGGGAGCGCCATCCCGGTGTTCAGTTCGACTTATCCGCTTTCCTTGCTTCGTCCTTACTTGTAAAGAGATGAGGGTACTTTTTCTTAATCTGATCCTCACGCTCCCAAGTAAATTCTGGACCTCTTTGCGAATTCCAACAAACTTTAACGTTAGGTTTCCTACTTTGCTTAAGTCGCTTGTCCTCTTGATCAACAACTTCCACTGGCTCTTCAATCATATGCAACTTATCATCAAGTTGAATCTCATCCATCGAAACAACAATATCGCCTTCCGCTAAACATTTCTTAAGATTTGAAACATGAAAAGTATTATGAATCCCTTTCAACTCTTCATGTAACTCTAACATATAAGCTACAGGACCAACTCTAGCTAGAATCTTGAATGGCCCAATGTAACGTGGACTCAACTTTCTGCTCTTTCTAAAACGCACAGTGCCCTTCCATGGCGATACCTTGAGTAGTGCCATATCACCAACTTCAAATTCCAATAGCTTAGTTCTCCTATATGTGTAACTTTTCTGGCGACTACGAGAAGTTAACAAACGGTTCTTAATCTGGATGATTTTCTTGGTCATATCACGGATCAATTCTGGACCAGTGAGTTGGCTATCCCCAACCTCACTCTAACATACAGGTGATCTACATTTTCGTCCGTACAAAGCCTCATATGGTGTAGCCTTAATGCTCGCGTTATAACTATTGTTGTATGAGAACTCGACCAATGGCAGATGGTGATCCCAACTACTTCCAAAGTCGATCACACAGGCACGTAACATATCTTTTAGCATTCGTATAGTCCTTTCGCTTTGACTATCCGTTTGAGGGTGGTAAGCGTTACTCATATCCAAATTTGTCCCCAACGCTTTCTGAAGCGATCTCCAAAATCTTGACGTAAAATGGTTATCTCGATCCGAAATGATCAAAACAGGAACAGCATGCCTACACACTATCTCGTTCAGATAAAGTCGCGTGAGCTTCTCCATACTATCTGTTTTCTTCATTGCTAGGAAATGAGCTGATATGGTCAGTCGGTCGACAATAACCCACATCGTATCATACCCACTCGGCGTTCTTGGCAATCCACTCACAAAATCCATAGTAATCCTTTCCCACTTCCAAACTGGAATCTCTGGTTGTTGCAGCAACCCAGACGGTTTCTGATTCTCAACTTTGACCTTCGCACAAGTCAAACACTTGCTTACATACGTGGCAATATCAACTTTCATATTCGACCACCAGTACAATGGCTTCAAATCTTGATACATCTTGTCCGATCCTGGATGGATGGAATACTTGGACTTATGTGACTCATGCATAACCAAATCCCTCAATCAATCGAATCGCGGAAACCAAACACGATTTCCAAAACAACGTGTTCCATCAGGGCAAAACTCGAATATTTGCTTAATCAATCTCCCAAAATATTTTGCCTTCACATTCTCTCTTTTCATTGCTTCCTCCTGAGCTTCACGAATCTTCTTTGGTAGATCATTGTGAACAATCATCATCAAATCTCGAACACGCAATGGCTTATTCCTTTCCTTTTGACTTAAGGCATCAACCCCAACATTCGCTTTTCCAGGATGATACCGTATCTCACAATCATAATCACTCAACAACTCAATCCATCTCTGTTGTCTCAAGTTTAACTCTTTTTGATTCAAAATATATTGTAGGCTCTTAAGATCGGTGAAAACCACACACTTCATCCATACAAATAATGTCTCCATAATCTAAGAGTGAAGACAACGACTCCTAACTCTAAATCTTGAGTAGTGTAATTCTCTTCATGGACTTTCAATTGTCTAGAAGCATACACTATCACCTTCTCTCTTTGAATCAACACGGCTTCATAACCTTTAAGTGATGTGTCACAATACACCATGAAATCTTCCGTTCCCTCGGGAAACGATAAGATTGGTGCACTACACAACTTCTGCTTCAATGTCTGAAAAGCTTCCTCTTCTTCTTTTCCCCACTCGTATTTCTTATCTTTTTTAGTCAACTTAGTCAGCGGCTTAGAAATCAAAGAAAAACCTTCAATGAACCTCCGGTAGTACCCAGCCAATCTAAGAAATTGCCTCACCTCCGTTGGTGTCGTCAGTGCAGCCCAACTCTTAATGGCTTCGATCTTGGCAGGATCAACATGAACACCACTACAATCAATCACATGACCCATAAATTGTACTGAATCTAGCCAAAAATCACACTTTGGAAACTTGGCGTACAATCTCTCTTTCTTAATCAGTTCCAAAATAATCTTCAAATGCTTCCCATGCTCTTCTTCGTCCTTGGAATAAACCAAAATATCATCGATGAATACTATGACGAACTTATCCAGATATGGCTTACATACTCGATTCATCAAGTCCATAAACACAGCAGGTGCATTAGTCAATCCAAATGGCATCACTTGGAACTCAAAGTGACCATATCGAGTTCTAAATGTAGTAATTGGAATGTCCTCTTCTTTAATGCGTAACTGGTGATATCCTGATCGCATATCGATCTTAGAATACACGCTCAAACCTTGTAGTTGGTCAAATAAATCATTGATTCTCGGAAGAGGATAACGATTCTTGACAGTCAACTTGTTCAACTTGCAGTAATCTATACACATTCTAAAAGATCCATCTTTTTTTTCATAAACTCCCCACGGTGATGAACTCGGACGAATAAATCCTTTCTCTAGCAGCTCTTGCAATTGTACCGACAACTCTCTCATTTCAGACGGTGCCAATCTATATGGTGCATGTGCAACAGGTGCAGCCCCCGACACTAGATCAATTTGAAACTCTACTTGCCTTGGCGGTGGTAGCCCTGGCAACTCCTCAGGAAACACCTCATGAAAATCATGAATTACTGACACGTCTTCCAATCGTTTCTCTTTTGATTTCTTCATCGTCATGTGTGCCAAAAATAAATGACAACCTCGCTCGACGTACTTACGGGCCTTAATACAAGATATTACTTTTAATCAAGACACACCCTTGTCACTTTTGACTATCAACATCTTGTTTCCATACGGTATACGAACAACTTTCTCGCCACAGACGATAACGGCATCGTGCTTGACAAGCCAATCCATACCGATTATGACGTCAAACGTACCAAGCTCAATCGGCATAAGATCGATTTCAAAAATATGGTTCACTAAATTCAAAGTGCAACCTTTCAAAATAGTGTTCGTACTAACTACCCTTCCATCAGCTAACTCTACCTCATAACTAGCTCTTATTTTAACCGGATCGATATTAAGCATGGAACTAAATCTAGTATCCACAAAACTCCTATCGGAACCCGAATCAAATAAAACAAAAGCATAGCGGTTATTGAGCAGAAACGTACCAGTAACCACATTCAGACCCTTCGGCTCAGCGTCCTTAATAGCATAAGTTTGACCACGAACTTCTCCAACTTCCTCTTGCTTAACCTTCCTTGGGCATCAGTTCCTAGTATGACCTTGTTCACCATAATCATAACAAGTCGGAATGGGTAGAGCATTCACACCCGTGGCAACATTCTTCTCCTTATTGTACCTTGCCTTGTGCCCAATCTTTTGACACTTGTAACACTTGATAGTACACAGACCAACATGGCGAGTAAAACAACGTTCACACAAAGGAAGTGATCCAGAAGACACCTTTCCATCAGTAGGGGAAGTAATCATAGCTCGCGTGTTCCCTTGCTTTTGGTTATTCTGTAAAGTTTGGCGTGAGTTGTCCCTATGATTGCCCTTGCCACTACTATTTCCACTTTGAAAGCTCTCCCACTTTCGCTTCTTTCCTTCCAAGATTCTTTCATCTTTAGCTTGCGATTTCTGTTCCATCAACTTATAAGCCATACGCACAGCTTCATTCAGGTTAGCAGGCTTAGAAGAAGTTACTTCACCTTTGATGTTATCAGTCAATCCCCAGATGTAAGCATCAACTATAACTCTTTCCGGTTTAAGCATTCTCGGACACATCAAAGCTAACTCATTGCACCTCTGAGTATAAGCCGCAATGTTATACTCCTTAACCTTCAAGTTCCATAGTTTATGCTCTATTCTTTAAACTTCTTCTATCGGACAAAACTCTGCAGTCATTAGTTGCTTCATTTTAGTCTAAGGCATTTGGTTCACCGTCTCCAAACCCATTGTTGCAACCTTAGCATTCTACTAAGTCAAAGCAGGTCCTTGTAATGTTGCAGCAGAAAACTTAACCTTCTTGCCCTCTGCACATTCACTGATTCCAAAAACACTCTCAGTTTTCTTGAACCATCTTCGCAATTCAACAGCTCCTTCAGTACCATGAAAAGCAGTAGGATTGCACTTCATAAACCTAGCAAAAGTGCACTCACGAACAATAGGTGCGGCATCTTGACCCCTGATTCATCAAATAGCATACACTTATATAGCAACCCTAATACAGATTCTGACCGAATGCCCTTGACCAAGGCAAAAGGTCAAATTCCACAAAAGGATAAAATACACAAGATAGAATCAATTATAAAAAGATTCCGGAAGAGATATTCCTGGGTCGTATGTCCCAACGAGGCTGCAATTGAAAGTAATCCTGGTTTGATGAGAAATTGAATGATGGAGAATATATGATATGATGGAAACACTGATATAATTATAACTAAAATTAATTAAATAAAACTTAATTTAATCTACGGGAAAACAAGCAAAGGAAATGGGGATCTTAAAAACTACGGGAAACAAAATTAGTTATAGGGAAATCCTAAAATTAAATCTATACTAAAATACGGGGAACAGAATCAGGTATCGGGAAACCTAAATACTAAAAATTAAGAAAATAAATGCTAAATTAAATTAAAAATCAAAATTAAATTCTAATTAACTTAATTTGAAAAATAAAGAAAACTAGAACTAAAACGGAGGTCGTTTGAATGTAAAACGAAAAGAAACGGTAAAACGCACCCGGTAAAACGGGTCTAAGACTGAAATTTAAGAAAAATAAGGCCTATACTAAATTTTATATTTTTCCTAGACACTAAATGACAAAAGAAAATTTTGTAAAAAAGAAAAAATATTTTTTATTAATTTTTGGATTTTTTATGAATTTTTAAAGATTAAAAACTAATTAAAACTAAGAAAATAGAAAAAGACAAAAAATAAAAGTTATAAAAATTCTAAAAAAAATAAAATTAAATAAAGAAAAAGTTAACAATTCTAAAAATATAAAAATGCCCAAAAGTTACTGTTTATAATTAAAGTAATTAAACTAATTAAAAATTAAACCTAATTTTATATTAATTAAATTAAATAAACAACTGTGGTTAACCCTAAGGGAACTAACAGTGAAAGGACACAAGGACTACGGGAAACAGGCTAACTAACTCAAGCAGGGAACTAACAATTAAACCTATAAAAACAGAAATTACACAAACAGTCCCTAAAGTGGACCCCGATTGCAAGGTGGGTCCAAAGTGCTTATTAGCCTAAACTCAAAAAAGCAAACTTACTTATCAGCTTAAGGGGAACATTTTTCATAATAAGCACTTAGTATAAATCTCAGTGAATAAGCCAGAAAAATAAGCTTTTTGGGACAGCAGACTTAATAACTTATGGGCTTATTTTCTTTTTCTTTTTAGGATTTAAGCAACACAATAAGCTAAGAAAACTATATTAACTAATTTACTAAGCAAGGGTAGCCTAAATGAAAAGCTAAAGGACACTAAAATAAGCCCTAAGATAAGCTGGAATTTACTTAAACTATTCTAACAGTTTATATAAAAGATAGAAAAAGTGGACTTTTAAGGCTATAATAAGCTATCTAAATAAGCTAACCTAGGGATTTAAGCTTCTAAACCTAAGAGATAAACCTACAGGCTATATTAAAAAGCAATAATAACCTACAGCTTAATATAAAAATAAGCTAAATAATGGGGCTAATATGGTGCTCAGCACCAAGGGAGGTATCAAATAAGCCTTTGAGGCTTTTCAACTTAACAACAATAAGCTCATAAGGGCTTTTCACCCAAAATCACTCAAGACAGATTAACAAAGGTGTAAGTGAGCTTATAGATCCAAATTTAAGTCATTAAGGTTAACTTAAAACATGCTGATTTCATAGACTTGAAAATTTGTCTGTTTCAAGAAATTTGGCTAGGCAGACTTAATGGTACTTTGACATGTTGAACATTGACAAGAACAAAGTGAGTTTCTCGTTTTTAGGCCAAGTTATAACAAAATAAGCACAAGAAAGGTATGTCTTAAGCGTTAACAGCTTAAGCATTTAACACAAGTTTTTCTTTATAAATTTGACAAAAAGATCAAAGGTTTAAACAAAAACTTTTTTTTACTAAAAATTATGATTAAACAATACTCGTTTTGAACTACTTTTGGGTGAGAATACATGCTCCTTTATTTTAATGGTTTCTAAATCAATACTAAATCTCTCAGGACTTTATGAGTGATACACTGGTCTTATTTATTTTTCAATACATTGTGAGTGATATAATAGTCTCAAGACATTCTGAGTGATACAATGGTCTCATTTATTTTCAAGACATTATGAGTGATACAATGGTCTCAAAACATTATGAGTGATACAATGGCTCAAGAAATTATGATTGATACAATGGTCTCATTTATTTTCAAGACATTATGAGTGATACAATGGTCTCAAAACATTATGAGTGATACAATTGCTCAAGAAATTATGATTGATACAATGGTCTCAAGACATTGTGAGTGATATAATGGTCTCATTTATTTTCAAGACATTGTAAGTGATATAATGGTCTCAAGGCATTGTGAGTGATACAATGGTCTCAATACATTGTGAGTGATACAATGGTCTCATTTATTTCCAAGACATTATGAGTGATACAATGGTCTCTAAGACTTTTCATGACATTGTGATTGATACAATGATCACTAAATCTTTTGGTCCACATTAGTATTTACATAACGTTATACATATGAACTCACCAACTTAACGTTGACCCGTTTTAGCATGTTATTCTCAGTTCCTTAGGTGCACACATCATGGTTTGCTTTTGGAGCATCATTCAAGAGTCACATTTTACGGTCTCATCATGTTGAAGATTTCTTGCATTACTATAATGTTTGGTTGTGTATTAAAAACTTCTTTATTTATGTTGTGAACTCTTCAAACATTGTCTTTTTGTTAAAACTTTTAATGAAATCAAACGTTCATTTTCAAACGACTCATATAAAGGTCGTTCGATATAATTTGTGACTTTGTGCTATGAAAGTCATGCTGCATTATCTCCCGCTACGATTTTGGGGGTGTGACACACCGAATGCAAAGAAACAGTGTTTTGAGGGACACGCAATGCAAAAAATCTTAATGGGGACAAAAATTGCAATTTTGACGAACCACAGGAACATTTTTTGCACTTTACTCTAAAAACAATTATACCATGTATATTAATTTATCAAAATAAAAATTGTTTTAACATCCCATTATCCAAATACTAAAATAAGATCAATGCATGATGATCCTAGTTGAAAACTTATGTCGTTAGTCACGACGATCGCACTTGTTGTTAAAGCATATGTTCCATGAACAAATCAACTAGGTTATGATCTTGTGGAACTTTGAGAATACGTATTTCAAATTCACAAAAGGTGAAAGTTTTGAATATTACGATGATTTTCATTTTGTACGTATGCACTCAATAACAAATATCACTTATAGGAGTATTGACACGCTACATTCCATAAGGTATATGACATCAACAAAACACCTATTTGAGACATCATCTCAACAGCTTCTCAAAGTGGAAAGTATTCTTATTCTTTCAATGCTATAATACCACTATGCTTTTAGCCAAGCATGTGTAGTCAACAATGTCATCATCCATGATGAAAAACATGTCAAGACTAGGATTGAGTATCATCTTAATCAAAACAAGCACTAGTGTATATAACAATCACTATGCTTAAATCCGTAAATGATGAACACTTCTTTGGTAATGTTTGGATCTCACATGAACACAAGGTTTGTTGACTATGATAATTGCGTCATGATTTTCGCAGTGTATATCCATATTCTCTTTATTACTAGGATTACTCTAAGCCTAGGAATGAATTCCTAACCCAAACATATTCCATTAGAATGTTCCTTTTAATAGTTATATAATGACTTTTACTTAGATACCAGTATTGTCAATTCATCTTGCACTCATGCAAATGATACAACTATCCATACACAATATGATGTACATAATGAATCCTTTAGTTAGACTTAAACATATTCCTTTAGAACATCTGGTGTTTCGTCTTTGGATCTCAAGAAGTGAGTCCAAGTATATCTAGAGTAATCATCAACAATTATAAGAACATATTTCTTTCCATTAATAATTTCTATCATCATTGGACCGCACAAGTCCATGTGAAGAAGTTGTAACTGTCCTTTTGAGCTTGGGGTTGTTTTAGTCTTGAAGGACTTTCGTTTGGCTTTCCCCAACTCACAAGAAGAGCATAGATGATCTTTGACAAATTTCAGCTTTGGAAGGCCATTCACAATATCATTCTTTGATAGCAGGTTGATGGTGTCGAACTTTAAATGTGACAGACGACGATGCCATAACCATGCTTGGGACGATGAGGCTTTAGCCATTAAGCAGATTGGATTAGGAGAAGTTGTTTCTTGAAGAGTGATTGAGTAAAGATCTGTGCCACGAAAGCCTATGAGAAGATCAATGCCTTTTAAATCATGAACGTAACATGTAGATTTTCGAAATGCAACTTCTAAATCCGCATCACAAAATTGACCGACGGAGAATAAATTGTGATTTAGCCCTTCGACGTAATAAACCCTTTTAATAGTGACGTTTCCTTGAACTAGATCTCCATATCTAAGAATCGGTGCAAACTGATCATTTCTAAACCGCACCGTTCTTAGAAATTTATCCACAAAATTAACTAGAAGCTTGAGATATCCCATCATGTTCTTTGAGCACCCAGAGTCGACGATGAACATGATTATTTCTACGAGCTGTATAATAATTAGAAGACAATAGAGTGTCGGATAAATTGGGTCCCCTAACAGTCTTAGGTTCCAAAATATTAGTAGTTCTAGATTCAGTTCCTAGAGGTACACTAACATTTGGTTTAACGTTTCCTGTTTTGTACTTAGGTTCCCATTTATATCCTGGTGGTGTAATCTTAGTGTACCACCAACTACATGTCTTACTAACATGCTCATATAGCTTCCGTAATGTACTTCTAGGTTTCTGGATAGTGGATTCTAATGAAACGGTTTTCATATGGGGTGTTGCAACAGATTGGTTCACTGTTCGATTGGGTTTTCTAGTACTAATATGCACAACAGTGGGTTTCTTAGATCTAGAATTCACGCCATTAATATAATTAAGAACACACAAATCATGATTTTTATTGAACACACATTTGCCACAAGTTCCACAAACAGACTTAACATTCGAGATCTTAACTATCAAACTGTCATTATACGTAGTTACAGACGTTTTATTAGAAAACTTAAAATTCCTACGGTGGTCTTCTACTTCCTTTGTCTTCACTTGACTATTGTTATGCCAGACCCTATCTTCCAGTTGAGTGCTCTTAAGTTGTGGTCTGCTAACACTAGTAGTGGAATTTACTCCTGTAGAGAAAGACACGCGTTTGTTAGTTTTTCTAGTGTCTTGAGGTAAATGTGGTGTTCTAGTTTGATTAGGCCTAGTGTTCATTTTGTACATTCCTGGTGCAATCACGTTTGTGTTCTTTTGAACTTGATTCACATTTTTTGACAAAGTCTGTGGAGTGACTGGTTTTGTTAAAGCTTGTTTCACATTAGTTCTGGTAACCGACCTTGACTTTGAAAAATCTTTCTCTTTAAGAGAATCTGAAAAGGGAGTCGGTTTACCTAAAACTGATGGTTTTTGAAATTTGAAAGCATTCAGTTGTCGAGTAACCGATGGTTTTACAAACTTAGTATCCACATATTTTCCTTTCAATTTCGCAATGAGTTTCTTTAACTTAATAATTGTAATGTTTATGTCTTGAATTTAAGCTTTCAATTCATTTATTTTAAAAAATTCAGGAAATTCAGGAGCATCCCGATTTTTACATGGTCTTTCGTTTTGAAAACTTTCCTTTTTATGTTGCAAAGACAGTTCGAGAGAAATGCGATGTTTCTCAAGTTCAGCAAACTTTTTTGTCAATTCATTAAATGATTTGCTTTCGACATTTTCAGTTCTTTTTGAAAACTCATTTTTAAGAAGTTAACATTTTTCCAATGCTTCCAAATAATCACATGACATTTTCAAATATTGATCAAAAGTAGTAGAAACACCAAGTATAGCATTCATGTGATCAGCATAGTAATATTCCCTGGAAAGTCGATCGATTTCGTTTGAAAACTGTGTTTGTTGAGTCTCTAGTTGAGATTGAAGAGACTCAACTTCTTTTTCAAGAAAGTTAAAGTATTTCAAGTCTTCAACCATTTCTTCTTTCAAAAATCGATAAAATTCATCCACATCAGTTGCAAGATCATCAACTATTGGGCTCATTTTCTGTTCAATGATATTTTTCATTTCAGGACTAATTGGAATATTCTAAAGAGTGCCTTTAATAACTTTGTTACAATATTCAATTCCTTAAAACAATGACTGAATATCTTGTTTTATAAACTCGAATTTTGCAGAACTTTTACATTTTTGAGACCACGGTATTGATGACATCAAATAACGTCTATTTTATAGCATCATTTATCCCAGCTATATTGCTCATTTTACATTATCTATGCATGAATTGGTACTTAATTTCTTATATTTGTTATTTGCAGTAATTATCGAGCAAATAGTGAAAGATAATTGATGACATCAAATAACGTCATCTTATTAGCATCATTTATCCCGCATTTTATAACCCATTTGATATAATTATTGCATGAATTGGTACTTAATAGTTTATATTTGTTATTTGCAGTAATTTTCGAGCATTTGGCAAAGGATGGAGAGAATGACGTGTTTTGAAGCATAAGCGTAGAGTTTGAGAAAGTTGGCTGATTCTGACATCAATACGCCGTATCATTCTAGAAGAATACGCCGTATCTAAAGACTTTCAAGAACTCAATACCATTGCCTGACTTTGAAGAATATGTCGTATCCACATTGGTAGATACGCCGTGTATGATACTTTGGTCAAATATCAAGAAAAACACATTTTCAGCCAATACTCCGTATTCAAAACCTCAATACTCCGTATTGGTCAATACTCCATATCCGAAGACCCAATACACCGTATTGGTCAATACGCTGTATCCAAAAATCGGATATGGCGTATGCAAACCAGCTCAAGAAAATTCTAGAATATTTTATTCGTGGAGCCCACGCCAAGTTAACCCGATACGCCGTATTGAATTTCAACACGCCGTATCGACCAATTTTTAGAGTCTATAAATACCAAACCTTAAATATGATTTGGGGTAGGCTTTTAACCACCAAGTTTGATTTCCAGAAGATCTAAGAAGCCAAAAAGGTCCTGCAAAGTGCTCCAATCGATGGGAAAACTCTTGTAATCATTTACACTCTATACACGCGTTCGGTTAGCGTAATCTTTCGTTACTTTAATCGTTCATCTATGAATTTGTGTATTATTACAATGACTATCAGCAAATTCCTTTAGGTATTAGCCATGTTTATGATAAATCTGATGTTTGGTTTGTTTATCTCGATTGCTTAATTTATAGTTGATTGTTGATTATATTTATCAATTCATACTTGTTTACGTGCTTTTGTATGTGACCTATCATTCAACTGGGTCTAGTCCTACATATTTAATGCGCTTCAACTTTGATGTTGTATGGGCGTAGGCTAAGAGTCCGGAATAGCTCTCCATATAGCGATCTATATATCTAGAATCATAAGATCACAAATAAATGACATGCCCTTGCCATTGGTTTAGTGAACAAGTTGGACTGGCAGGTGACCTTAGGATCAACAAATGACGTTTTGATTCCATTGGTTAGGACTCAGACAGAGTGGACTACTAGTATATAAATTACCGTTAAGCAGTAAGTGGGTAAAGTCTCGATGAGCTAGGGTTTAGTAAGAACACCATTACTTATATCCTAAGATAGATTATAATCCACAAAAGGATGCTTTATGCGGATGCGTTTAATTGTGACATAATTAGCGTGTCTAAGTTTTAGGAAGAAGTCCCGCCTAAATCTAGGAATGATATGCCCCTTCGAGATAAGTAATCATTGCCCTAATAAACAAACCTGTGTTTGAATTAGATTAATCATGGTTAGTACGTTCTCCTTACATTAGGCTTGACCGTTTCTTTATCTTTTGTTTATCAGCTTGTGTGTGTTAATTGTCATCAAAGTAGTATTAGGATCCCAAAACTCGTGTCAGTCTCTCAGGCTGAAACCCCCCCCCTTGTATTAGTTTTAGGTGTAGCATAGCATAGAATAGCTTAGCATAATTTAGATAACAAAAATACTGATAGACGTAAGAATTAATGCTCTCGCTCTTAGTGATCGACACCCTACTTACCAACGAAGCTACATATAAATGTAAAACTGCCCGTTAAAGTGTTGTTTTTAGGCTAAGTCGGCAAAATATAAATGTAAAACTTGATAACTAAAATAACAACCTACACGACGACACATCCCGTTTTTGGCGCCGCTGCCGGGGAGTGAAGTTGTTTAGTTCTTGTTTTTATTAGTGTTTTAGTTTAGATATAGTTTAGTTTAGATTAATTTTCATATTTGTGTGTGTTTGATTTTATGCATTGTATATTTTTACATATTGTATGTTTGTGTGTTTTTCTGCATTGTTACAATCTGCTGTAACTTTCTGAGTCGAATACTCAATACGGCGTATTCATCTTCTTGGATAAGGCGTATAAATTTTTTCAAACCAATACAGCGTATTCGACTCTATCATTAATACGGCGTATTCAGTTTACTAATACAGCGTATTAGTCTATTTGACCGTTTTCTTTCCCAACAAATTTATTACAGGTTAAAATGGACGACCCCAACATTACTATGAAAGAGTATATCAGGCTTGCGAAAGAAAAAGCTCGCAGGCGTGGTAAGGTGTATAACTGGGAAACTGCTACATATGGTAAGATTTGGTATGATGAAGACGTTCACGACCTCAAATCTGTTGAAACTGAATTCCCAGTTATAGTCTTTAACGACGCGTTAAAATCTGAAGTAGCACTCTCATGTGAACCCACAGTAAGTCCTCTTAACAACAATCAAATTGACTTTAGAATATCGTTTGACGAATTCGACGATGAAGATTACACAGTAATTTATGACAAAAAATCATTTTCTTATAAAATAATTTTTGTCGACGATTTGAAAACGGATTCGGAAAATGATAATGATAAAGTCAATATGCCTTCGTTTCCGTCATCCGAACCTACGATCAGTTAATTTGATGATTTCGACTACTTCAAAGATTTTGAGAAAGAGTTCCCAGCCATTGCCTACAATGATGCTCTAACATCTAAGTTAGATTTCTCTGAACCTACTGTAAGTCCTCAACATATCGATGAATTTGATGAAACATTATTGTCCGAATGTGATGATGAGGGACAAAACGTTATATACTTTAATGATCTATTTCCTTTTAACGTAATTTATCCCGATGATTTATCAGATAAGGACAAAGATAATGATAATATCGATATTGAACACTCTTCAGGGGATTTATCTATCAAACCATTACCTAATGTAATAAAAATCGATACATAAGGGTCAACTAAACTTTTGGAAACAAGTCATGATACGATCAATAAATTTTTCAAAACTAATACTTTTAACAAAGAATTAGATTTCAATATCGTGACTTGGATTTATCTTACCAAAGGGATGTCGTTCTATTTTATAATTAAGAATTTGTACGTGCCATTTGGCATCCCGTTCGACCCTAAATTATTTTATAAGGATGAGATTAAATTGAGGCAAGTCTAACTTAAAGACTTTTATGTAAACAAAACTGCTTGCCGGGAGACAACCCAGAATGTATTTTCAATTTTCTTATCGAGTCTGTCTTCCCAGACTGTCTATACGGCGTATCCAAAGCCTATGGATACGGCGTATTGACTACTTGGACGTTATCCAATCTTTACTTTTTTGCAAATTAAACTTTATTGTCAGACTGGTCGATACGGCGTATTCGTTAAACAAATACAGCGTATTCGACTTCTGACCCATACTTAGGGTTATTTTCTACAGGTATCAATACGACGTATCCTAAAGTATAGATACGGCGCATCGACTTCCTATACAGTTTTAGGTTTTTATTTTGTTTTCTAACCAAACATTTATCGGAGATAAAATTGCACTTGTTTTCTTATACTTGATACAGGGACCTTACTTAACGAAAAGAAGAAATTGGTAGAGTATTTATAATCTGGAAATCTCGAAGTGTTGGAGTCTTGACGAATCTCAAGGCGGCTGTCCAACACATTCTTGCTCGCAAACGCAACAAGGAGGATCATACCGAGCAAATCCCAAGGGAGTTTCTCGTACTAATTCTTTTATTTTATGTACTTAATGTTTTATTTATACAACGAGGGCGTTGTATAATTCAAGTAGGGGAGGAGAATTAGAACGCTTACTTGTCCTTAATTTTCACAATAACATGCTAAAAAGGGTCAAATTTAATTTTCAAGCATAATTTTGTGAAATTGTTAGTTACATAACCCGCACAAACAACCCTTAATTCCAATTGTGATATTTATCCTCATCCGTTTCCCTCGATTTACCCTAAATTCTAGAAAAATATGAGTGTGCCGGTGATGTAGTAAACTTTAGAACTTGGCTTGGTATATCTATTCGAGACCACAATGATAAGTACTATAGATTTAGATGGAGTAACATGTTTAACTGGTAAATTTCTAGGAATGCACCAAAAAGCCTATATGTTGTGTAATTAACTAACTACACTGGTTAGTTAAACCTTGTATAACCCTTTGCTTACTCTCACTATAAGAGTAAGATTCCCCTAGAAAAACCTATTGAGCCATTCCTGTCTTTTTTACACCAAATGTCTATCTCGTTACACCTTTACACCTTAGCCTACCCTGTAGATTAAGCCTATTTAATCAAAGTTGCTAGTTGCTTTTGTGTAAAGTTTTGTATTTCCTGTGTCAAAAAGAAATTTTCTATCTCCGGTTAGGCCAGGAAATTACACATTGCAACGGGAATGTAAAAGTATGTAGCTCGTGTATTTTGCTACTTTCGCAATTATGTATTATGTCCAAAGATGAAGTGTTTAAAGGAAAATTATCCGGATGAATTATGATGGTGAAGACGGTGAAAATACACCTAGGTTCGTATTGTTATGTTATGAAAAAATATATAAAAATATAAAATTGCAGCAAAAAAGAGAAGGAAAATTGATAGTCAGTTTGTTGAACTTAACCGATAAATTACTTGGAAGGATCGATTATTCGTTGATATATGGATAAAAATCAACGATGTATAGTTTTGTAAGAAGTGGCCGATATCATCACTTTTGTAAAAGTATGTAAAGTTTGGGATGATTGGGAAGTTGACCGTTATGGGAACGCCAACTTAGGTTGTCTTTGTCATTTCTATGATCGAGGCGTTGTTTATATTTCTGAGTCTTTATCATGGAAAGGTCGGGAAAAGTTTCTAGCAACTATATACCTTATTTGTTCGGGATTAATCTATTTGTTTTGTGAATTTTACTTAACAACAATTTACTTCCCTTTCCTAGCAACTAACCTTACGTTTTACTCGAACGAGGTTAAGATCAAGTCATGCATGTCTATTCTGCCGTTATGGCCATGTATGCGTGATTCAGCCACCTTGTTGGTTTATTACTTTTGGTAAAAGTTAGAAGATCCCTACCCTATATCATTCTTCATCCTAACCCTTGGTTAAACTCGAATGAGGATATGATCAAATTATATATGTCTATTCCGTCGTTATAGCCGTATATGTGAAATTCAACTGCCTTGTTGGTGTGGTACTTTCGATGAAAGATTGTTAGAATGATCAACCTTAAGCCTAATTACCCAATTTACCTTTTGACTTGTTTTTCCTTAGCTTTAGTGGTGGAGATGTGTATCCTTGCCAAGCTCATGATAGAACACTTGTTACTACCGAGCAATTGAGCGAATTACTTAAATGCTACCACATAGATTAGTTGAGTGATTTGAGTGATTTCATTTTCCTATTTCGTGAGGTGTTTGATTGTGTACTAGTAATTGAA
Source organism: Tanacetum coccineum (assembly GCA_026074375.1). Classification (NCBI taxonomy): domain Eukaryota; kingdom Viridiplantae; phylum Streptophyta; class Magnoliopsida; order Asterales; family Asteraceae; genus Tanacetum; species Tanacetum coccineum. Next base: position 25,740 of record BQNB010047430.1, on the reverse strand, counting down.
CAAATAAATTGCTTTAAGGAAAAATCCTACAATGGTTAGGATACATTTTCATAAGTTTTCTAAAGTCAACTTGAGGACAAGTAGGATTCAAGAGGGGGATATTTGATGACATCAAATAACGTCATCTTATTAGCATCATTTATCCAAAAATTTATAACTCATTTGATATAATTATTGCATAAATTGGTACTTGTTAATTTATATTTGTTATTTGCAGTAATTTTTGAGCATTTGGCAAAAGATGGAGAGAATGACGTGTTTTGAAGCATAAACGTAGAGTTTGAGAAAGTCGGCTGATTCTGACATCAATACGCCGTATCATTCTAGACGAATACCCCGTATCTAATGACTTTGAAGAACTCAAGACCATTGCATGACTTTGAAGAATATGTCGTATCCACATCAGTAGATACGCCGTGTATGATATTTTGGTCAAATATCAAGAAAAACACATTTTCAACCAATACTCCGTATCCAAAACCTCAATACTCCGTATTGGTCAATAATCCATATCCCAAGACCCAATACACCGTATTAGTCAATACGCCGTATCCAAAAATCGGATATGGCGTATCCAAACCAGCTCAAGAAAATTCTGGAATATTTTATTCGTGGAGCCCACGCCAGGTTAACCCGATACGCCGTATCGACCAATCTTTAGAGTCTATAAATACCAAACCCTAAATACGATTTGGGGTATGCTTTTAACCACCAAGTTCGATTTCCAGAAGATCTAAAGAGCCAAAAAGGTCCTGTAAAGTGCTCCAATCGATGGGAAAACTCTTGTAATCATTTACACTCTATATACGCGTTTGGTTAGCGTAATCTGTCATTACTTTAATTGTTCATCTATGAATTTGTGTATTGTTACAATGACTATCGGCTAATACCTTTAGGTATTAGCCATGTTTATGATAATTCTAATGTTTGGTTTGTTTATCTTGATTGCTTAATTTATCGTTGATTGTTGATTATATTTATCAATTCATACTTGTTTACGTGCTTTTATATGCGACCTATCATTCAACTGGGTCTAGTCCTACATATTTAATGCGCTGCAACTTTGGTGTCGTGTGGGCGTAGGCTAAGAGTCCGGGATAGCTCTCCATATAGCGATCTATATATCTAGAATCATAGGATCACAAATAAATGGCCTATCCTTGCCATTGGTTTAGTGAACAAGTTGGACTAGTATGTGACCCTAGGATCATTAAATGACTTTCTGATTCCATTGGTTAGGACTCAGACAGAGTGGACTACTAGTATATAAATTACCGTTAAGTAGTAAGTAGGTAAAGTCTCGATGAGCTAGGGTTTAGTAAGAGCACCATTACTTATATCCTAAGATAGATTATAATCAACAAAATGATGCTTTATGCGGATGCGTTTAATTGTGACAAAATTAGCGTGTCTAGGTTTTAGGAAGAAGTCTGCCTAAATCTAGGAATGATATGCCCCTTCGAGATAAGTAATCATTGCACTAATAAACAAACCTGCGTTTGAATTAGATTAATCATGGTTAGTACGTTCTCCTTACATTAGGCTTGACTGTTTCTTTATCTTTTGTTTATCAGCTTGTGTGTGTTAATTGTCATCAAAGTAGTATTAGGATCCCAAAACTCGTGCCAGTCCTTTTGCATTAGTTTCAGGTGTAGCATAGCATAGAATAGCTTAGCATAATTTAGATAACTAAAATACTGATAGACGTAAGAATTAACGCTCTCGCTCTTAGTGATCGACACCCTACTTACCAATGAAGCTACATCTGATCGGGTACACTGCCCGTTAAAGTGTTGTTTTTAGGTTAAGTCAGTAAAATATAAATGTAAAACTAGATAACTAAAATAACATCCTACACGACGACACATCAATAATCAAAAGGCACACATTTTGGATCTTAAACGAAGAAATTATGAAGACTACTGTACTGACAACCTATACGCCGTATTCATCAAGGAAGATACGGCGTATCTGTGCCCTAAACTTCACTCAGCATCCACGAAGAATGATCAATACGCCATATCCAGAAGAAATACATATGCCGTATTGGATTACAAGTCATGGAATATTCTAGAATATAATAATCGTAGAGCCCACGCCAAGAAACCCTAATACGCCGTATTGAACTCCTTTAATACGGCGTATCGACCAAATTCTATAGCCTATAAATACCGAACCCTAAAGATGAATTTCAGTGTGCAAAACCAAGAATAGAAGTATACCGAAGACTGAGAAGAAGGCATTAACCACCAGGTTCGACCTTTAGAAGAGAAGAGAAGCCAAGAAGGTCTTGCAACGCAATTCAATCCATAAGAAACCCTTGTAATTTCTATACTCTAAATATGCGTTCGGTTTTTTGGTGTCGTTCATTATTGTTTAGTTTACCTTAATCGTTCGTCTATGACATTTGTATAGTTACAATGGCTATTGGCTAATACCTTTAGGTATTAGCCATGTTTATGATAATTTAACGTTTGGTTTATGTTTATCTCAATTGCATTTTATTCGTTGTGTGTTATTTTATGTTTATCAATTTATACTCGTTTACGTGCTTAAGTATGCAACCTATCATTCAACTGGATTTAGGAATACAAATAGAGCGTTAGCTAGATGCTGGGATAACTCTTCATATCTGCAATTTATATATCTAGAGTAACAGGATCACAAATATTGACATTTTTTTGCCTTTGGTTTAGTGAACAAGTTGGACTAGCATGTGACCTAAGATCAACAAATGACGTTCTGATTCCTCGGGTAAAGATCTAGACAGTGGACTACTAGTATATAAAGAGCCGTTAAGCAGTAAGTTAGTAAAGTCTCGATGAGCTAGGATTCGATAAGATCACCATTATTGTCTCTTAAGATAGATTATAATCAACCATGATTACTTTATGCGGATGTGGTTAATTGTGACAGAATTGCCAGATCTAGGTTTTAGGAAGAAGTACCGCCTAAATCTAGGAATGATATATCAACAACGAGATAAGACAATCATTCCACTTATAAACTAAAACCTGCGTTTTATTATATTAAATATGGTTAATACGTTTTCCTTATATTAGGCTTGACCGCTTCTCTATCTTCTAACTATCAACTTGTGTGTGTTAATTTCCCAGTCTCAGTCTAGGTAAACCAAAACTCGTGCTAGTCTCACAGGCTGAAAACCCCCTTTTTGCGTTAGTTTAGGTTTAACTTAGATATAACATAAAATAGATTAGGACTAACTTAGATAACTAAAATACTAATAGACTTAAGTATTAATACTCGCTCTTAGTGATCAACACTTTACTCACCAACGAACCTACAACTGCTTGGGTATACTGCCCGTTAGTGTTGTTTTGGGGTAAAGTCGGCAAAATTTAAATAAAAAACATGATAATAAATATTACCTACGCACAACGACACATCAAGTTTTTGGCGCAGTTGTCGGGAAGTGAAGTTGTTTAATTCTTGTTTATGAGTGTTAGTTTAGATTTTCTTGTTTTTAGTTTAGTTTGCATTTTTGTGTGTCTGTTTTCTGCATTGTATATTCTGCATATTGTATGTTTTTCTGCATTATTACAGTCTGTTGTAATTTTCTAAGTCGAATACTGAATACGGTGTATTAAACTTTTTAGATACGGCGTATTAAATTTTTCTAAACCAATACAGCGTATTCGACTTCAAACATCAAAACGGCGTATTCAGTTTACTGAATACGGTGCATTAGTCTATTTGACCTTTTTCTTTCGTAGCAAATTTATTACAGGAAATGAACGACCCTAATATTACTATGGAGGAATATGTTTAGCTTGAAACTAAGAGAGCTCTTAGATTCGGTAGGTGTATAACTGGGAAACGGCTACACATGGTAAGATCTGGTATGATGAAGACTATATTAAACTAATGTAATTCCATATAAGTCGACATATTTTAAGGCTAACAATCTTCCCCTAATATGTGAACATACAGAATTACTTACAATGTTCCTATCAAGTATAATTACAATAAAATAAAGTCTTCCAAAGCACTTCGAAAGCCGAAGATGTATTCTAAGTTCTCATGGTCTTAAAACTTGTACTCCAGCTTGGATCTTCATTGTCTTTACTTGTTCTGGAACCATTATAGTATGTATGAGTTGGATTAACTTCCCATCAGTTCATGCAGCATGTCTTGAAAAGCTTTTTTCATCGACTCCTTTTTTTGGTAAAGTTTCTGAATCAGCTTCCCCCTAAACCAACATCCCTATCTTGAGCAGATTCTAAAACTTTGATGTAGCTTGAACAATCTTCTATTTGTCTTTAACGTGCATAGTGGAATTTTGTAGAAGAAAAACCACACCACATACTACTGCGACTTGTCATTAGGTCTTGGTAAATATTCGTTCGAGGGTGCATGCAAGGAATCATCAACAATCCTTCTCACGTATGCAGAATATTTCACAAACCATACTAAGTGAAGTAGTATACATTACTTCCCCCTGGAGGTTGACATGATAATAACAAAGTACACATTTTTCCCCATGATGGTTTTGAACTCTCGAAGCATACTAGTTGTTGTGTATGTCCATATACTCAAGAAGTTCTTGTCTAAAGCACAAATCTTCAAAAGTTATCAATGTCATTGAAGAACTTTGAAAATTTTGCTTAGACTATGAAGTATCATTGTCTTGGAATTGCATAATAATATCCCGTGAGAGTTGTTGATTACATCCCAACCTTATACTCTCTGGCAAACTTACCAACCTCGTATTCTGCCGGCTAATGCTGTGACCACTTGGTGAAATAAACCTAATATACCAAACTTGAAAATGAAGTAAAATCCCCTAAATTTGTTACTTAAGCTTGCACTGTTGTTGATTGAAGAACGGTAACCCTTAAAGCAAGCCTCTAAGTACCCTATACTGATAAAGCCTAATTGTAGTCTTCATAGATCGTTGTGCCCATCTAGGATATCATAACATTGATCATGCAGCGGAATAACAAATGAGAACAACAATGTTATGAATAAGGTTTTTATTCATAAACTATATATTATTCGACTTTTAAGCAGTCCGACTATGAACTATTACATAAACAAATAAGATAACTCAGCTAAACTAATAAGACTCTCATTGGAGAGATCTAACAAAAGATGATAATAAAACTATTCACCCTAATACCCTTTTATATAGAGGGTATTAAGGCTTACAGAGGAAGCTAATTAATTATATTAGGAAGCTAATTAAAACTAATTAAAACCTTCCTTTATCTTTGATATTCTTTAACTTTTCAATGCGTATCTTTATGGAAATCTTCCAGCTTTTAATTCTTTCATATGTAGAATACCAAAGTGTCATATTAATCCCTTGTTGTTTCATTCATCTTCATTTATGCATATGTAATTTTGTAATCATCAAATCTGAGATCCCAACAATCTTCCCCTATTTGATATTACAAAACAATCTTCATGAATGAAACAATCTTCAAAGCTTCCCCTTGACTTAAGATCTTCTTGTACATGTCACCACTCATAAATAAGCTGCAAACCATATAGTCTTCTTCCCCTTTTTGTAATTATCTAATAGGGGTCATCTGTAGATAAGCAACTTGTGAACACTTCCTTTTAAGTGGTACATGTAGATGGTTAAACATGTTAACAATAAGCTTCCCCTGAAAGTATGCTAACCATCTCTTGAATCTCGAACTCAGTAGGCTCCAAGTAGTAATTATTGATGAAGAAAAATGAGTATAACCCATATGTTAAGAAGTCGAATTTTACTAAACTTGTGTCTTGATGTCTGCACTATCTACATACGCCAACTTATACCAAGACCAAAATATAAGTAGGATTCGCAAGTCCTCTAGACAAAGATCCTCATTTAATCCTTATAATAAAATAGACACCGAGCAAACAATTGTAACTCTTAAATGAATAGCAAATGTACGTAGTAAGCATCATAAGGTAGATCGTACACCTTTGCTAGATTCATCAAGTCTTCATCACCAACAATTAAGCACAAACAAGTTATTTTAAAGCATAGCTGTAAAACTTATACTTTAAGATATGAATAAGACACGCCACCTATTGCAACCCAACTACAACATCAAAGAGGCAATAACCAATTTTCTTCAAAATAATCCCAAAAATGAGCCACTATTTCATCAAAGATCACGATCCAAACGCAATCGTGTATCCCTTATCGTACAAAACTAAGCAGAATTAACCATATCCTAGCATGACTTAAACTGAGAAAAGTCTACATAATTAACACCAAACCAAAATACAACACTTTTTATGTCCCAAAGTTGTCACTAAACCGTCACTAGGCTGTCATAGATTTCATGTCTCCTTTCTCCCATTATATTAGTGACACTTTGTTCGTCGCTGATCATGTGGTTCTCCTTCCTCCCAAGCCAGTAGTGACACTTTTAACTGTCACTGAGTCGTCGCTAATCCAGCAGTATTAAAAATGGGCGAGCAGTATTAACTCAATACTCTACCAGTATTAAGTTCCAAACACGCAGCAGTATAAATGATTAAAAGAACAGCAGTATTAACGTAACCACAAGCAACATGCTAATCACACATCTTCATCCGAACAACTATTAATATCAGATCCACAATCAATGAACATCAATCGCACCATCATTAGACCTATATTGATCACACCTGTTGTTTCTTCATAAAATGATCATGGTGTCTTATGAACACCATCAAGGACTCATACAACAGCTTCTTTATTGATACCCTATCTTGCTTTAATAGAAAAGCATCTGGAATATAACCTGAATCTTGCAATAAGACCTTAGAAAATTAGGGTTTCAATGGATCATAACAAGCCACATCCAGACTGCCGTCATCAGAATATCCCTACTAGGGTTCATTATTAATCCTAGGATTGACTCACCAAAGCTAGCAGAAACATAAGCATTCAATCTTCAACCTGCTTCTTTTCTGATAAAAAAAATCAACAACCCTAGATTATGGTTTATAGACCCACGTAATAGCAATAAATCAAAAAATCAATTGATTTCGTGTCTTCTATCCATCTTCTTAATCAGATCTAGGGTTTGTAGGAAAACCCTAGTTTCACCAAATCACCATGTACCAAAGATCCAGAAACACGAACCTTTTTGTTCAAGGATACGACACCTAAAACCTGTACTCCTTAGTTACAAGGAAAGCCCCAAAACCCGCCAGATACTAATTGATAAAGCCTAATTGTAGGCTTCATAGATTGTTTTGCCCATGTAGGATATCATAACATTGATCATGCCAGCGGATTAACAAATGAGAACAACAGTTATACAATGTTATATTCATAAACGTAATATACTATATCGAACTTTAATCAGTCCGACTATGAAACTATTACTAAAACTAATAAGCTAACTAGTTAGACTCTTATTGGAGAGATCTAACTATGAAGGATAATAAAACAATTCAACCTAATACCCTTATATATAGAGGGATAATAAGAGCTTACTAAGAGCAATTAATTATATAGGAAGTTAATTAAAACTAATTAAAACCTTCCTTTAACTTTGCTTCCTTTGACTATATATCAAGTGCCTATCTTCAATGGAAATCTTCCACTTTTCTTCTATCATATGTAGAATACCCAAAGTGGCATATTAATCCCTTGAATGTTTCATTCGTCTTCAATTTATGCATATGTAATTTATATTTTTTTTAGTGTAATCATCAAATCAGAGCTCCCAACATAACCACCATCAAAAGTATAAGAAGGTACATATACCTCTATGAATTTATCCACATACGGAAATCTGCGTGTGACACAGAGTACTACAACGTAACTCCTATAATATAGTTAATCATGTCTTCAACCATCCACCTCGACTACTAGTAACTAGATAATCCAAGTTTTAATCATAAGCTGTATACGTTCAAGCAAGTCATAAATCGATAGAGGGGTTTGAAGAAAAGAGGTAGAAAGTAGAAGGAATTCTCAATGATGAAATTAGTAGATACCTTCGTGAAACCCACTTCAATCTCAAATAAGGGATACCAAATCAACTTCGTGATCACTTGTCGTTTAAAATCCGAATCTTAGCCGTTTGTCGTTTAAGTGAATCTTTAATGATCGTTTTAGGATTAAGTGTTGTGTTTTGCTTTGGTGTTTATGTTAAACATATTCCGCAGGAGTTTTGGAAAATTTTGGCAGGGTTTTGTTTCCTTAAAATGTCATAAATAGCGGTCATTTTGAACCCCCTATAAACATAAACCGCATAAATATGAAAAAATCATAAACCGCGGTGACCAGTGTCACATTCCGCTGTGCACATTCCGCGATGCACATTCCATAGTGCACATTCCGCGGTGCACATTTCGCGGATCTTAAAACACATGTCGCGGATCTTCAAACACAAACAGCGGTCTTTATCCAAATGACATATTTCATGGTCTTCAAGCCCAAACCCATAAAATTATCATTTGAATAACTCTTTAGGCACCGAAAGAAGCTTTCAAAATAGAGGTACTAATAATCCATATAAAATGGCTGTTTTATCAAAATCTCCAAGCTTTTTTAACAAATAAGCGAAAACCAAACACCCTTTTATATAAACCCACAAACCATATAAGCTTAAAATAAGCTTTAAGATCTGTTTGGTGTTGTTATAAGCTATCAAATCTATGTAACAATAAGCAAGAAACATTATATAGAAGAAGTTTTCAAGCTTTTGTACCATATAAACATAAACCAAACAAGGACGTGAGTTTTTTGCTTATTAATAAGCCACGAACACACCATTAATAAGAAAACCATGAACACAAATTCCTCCTAGGCTCTGATGCTAATTGTTACCCATAAAATTCTAGCCTAAAACACACGATCCAGAGGTCAAGGGGGATTAAAGAGAAAGTAAGCCATATTATTAAATTGTAGAGAGAGAAAGGGAAGAGTGTGTGTTTCTAGAGAGAAGGAGGAGAAACAAACACTTGAGATGGTTACATTATGAACCCTCACCCCTTTATGGAAGTATGGAGGGGGTATATATAGTCTTATGTGTCGTCTAACTAAACTAACATAACGTTACTAGTTCTTATTCGACACGACTATATTAAACTAATGTAATTCTGTATAAGTCAACATATTTTAAGGCTAACACGGCGTATTCAGTCAATTGAATACGGCGTCTCATCTTTTCATAACCAATACAACATATTTTGTTTAACAGATCAATACAATGTATTCAGTTAATTAAATACGGCGTATCGATCATCTGATACAGCAACAAATTTTATTTTTCGTATTCCGTTCTCGTTTATAGTTTTCTGTATTTTCTCTCTTCCGAGCCTATCCTACTGATTGTTTATCCTTTGTTTCAGGTAGTGCATGATACGGAGTTCGACCAAAGAGCTCCTTACACCTTTCAAAGAACTGAAACAAGTATTACGGTCCGCAAGGAAGCTTTTCAAGACAACGAGTCTTGTTTATTCGAGTTCACCGGAATTTGATTTATTTTTTGATTGTAAAGATCAGTCCGAAGAAGAAGTTGCAGAAGTAATGACGGAACCAACTATGGAAGAATACATGACTGACCCGAGAACACTATAGATTGGGTATTGCTACGCCTAAGATTGATGAAAAAGCTCACTTTGAGCTTAAAGGCCAATTTCTTAAAGAACTACATGATAATACTTTTAGTGGAGCGGATAATGAAGATGCTAACAAACACATTGTGAAGGGTTTAGAGATTGTTGACCTGTTTCATATACCTGATGTGACTCAAGGTCAGATAATGCTTTGAGTTTTCCCTATGTCGCTTACTGGAGCTACAAGTCGATTGCTAAAGAATGAACCGGCTGGTTCAATTGATACTTGGGAAACTATTAAGAGGAGATTTTTGAGCAAATACTATCCACCTGCCCAAACTGCTAAAAATATGGAGGAAATCAATAACTTTCAACAAGAGCCTGACAAGACTCTTTACCAAGCTTGGGAGCGATTCAAGGAATTATTATTGAGATACCCCCAACACTATTTAACAGATATGCAGGAAGTGATCTTGTTTTACAAAGGATTGGATGTACCTACTAGACAAATTCTTGATTCCAAAGATGCCATACCAACTATGAAAGTTGCTGATGCTAAGAAAGCCATCAAAGATATGGCTGATCATTCTAAAAAATAGCATAATGGAACGTCTACTAGGACTAAGGGTATTGATACTTCTAATGGATTAGCTGCTATTCAAGCTCACCTAAACAACCTTAGAAGGGAAATTAAGAAAGTGAATGAAAAAGTTTATCTTCTCAAAAGGTTTTGTAGTGAATCATTGAGTAGATTGCACAACACAAAGGATTTCCACTAAAGAAAGATGGAAAAATACTTGAAGAAGCATACTACACTCAATTTGGAGTACCATTCCTCCAAGGAGGAAGATATAGAGCAGCTTCTCTGGGAATCTACCAACGCGACAATGGAAATTCTTCGTATCAAGAGTGAAGACAAACAATGGAAGAATCACTAATCAAGTTTATGGCTAAATCTGCGAAAAGACATGATGAAAATTCTAACTTGATCAAGGAAATTCAATGAATGCTGCTATTGGAAATCCATAGCCTCAATCAAAGCTTTTGAAATTCAAATCAGACAAATGAGCAAAGTACTTTAAGATAGGGGATCTGGAAGTCTTCTTGGCTCAACTGAAACAAACCTGAGAGATCATGTCAAGTCGATCTCGATTACTGTTGAAACTGACACGCCCTCAATACACCGTATCGAGCCCATCTGATACACCGTATTGAGCCTACAGAACAGAATGCAGTTTTTCAAGCCAAGTTAATCGATAATTCATTTTCCAAGACGATTGATTAATGATTGTTATAAAGAAAAGATGGCACTAGTTGAATTGATGTATAGGAAAGAATCTACTAATAACTTGAAGTGGTTACTTATGGAAAAGCTGAGAATGGGGTACCAAATCGAAGTGTCAACGAACATGCATGACTCGTTAATTCTTGAAGATTCTCTACCTACAAAGGAAAAAGACTCAGGGAGTTTTACTATACCTTGTTATATTAATAATACTTGTTTTAAAAAAGCCTTAGCTGACTTAGGAGCTAGCGTAAGTGTTATGCCATACTCGGCCTTCACCAATCTAGGTCTAGGTGAATTGACTCCTACTAAACTGATAATTATATTGGCTGATAGAACGATGAAACATCCTAAGGGTATAGCAGAAAATTTATTAGTAGGTATTGATAAGTTTGTCTTCCCTGTAGACTTTGTTGTTTTAGATATGCCCAAGGATATAAAAAGTTCCCGTTTTATTCCTCGGAAGACATTCTTGACTACTACTCATCTAAGATTGATGTGGTTTAAAGAGAAAAATTGACTTTAATAAGTAGTGGGATGACAAAATAGTATTAAAATTGATAAACCTACTATGTAACAAAAGTAGGAGAATGTATAATATTTAGAGACTAAGAGAACAAATGAAAACTTGTTTAGAAGCTATGACTATAGGAGAAGCTTTAATTTGAATAGATCACTAGACCCCATGTATGGAGACTATATTGAAGTAAATGATCTAAATGAACCATTAAAGCTTAGGAGAAATTAAGTAGAAGACTTAGGACCAACGATTAAGGAAGGTGAAGTGATTGATGAACCCATGGAGGATATAGTTAAAACTAGGAATGATGATAATGAGATAAGTGATGGAATTGATGAATTACCCTAGCATCTGCGACTATAATGGGAAGATCCATATCGATTGTGCTTATAACTTGTAGTTTTCATGCATGATAGGTTTCGAATATGTCAATGCTAACTTTTTCCTAATTATGTTCACTATCTCATATTTTTTTGAAACAGAATTCCTAGCTAGAGTCTACAATGATGCATTAGCATCTAAATCAGGTTTCTCATCTGAACCTATGGTAAGTCCTCAGCATGTCGATGAAGTTAATTTGAAAAATAAAATATCGTTGTCCGATTATGATGATGAGAAATACAATGTTATATCCTTTAATAATCTATTTTCTTTTAACATATTTTTTGTCAATGATTTAAAATTAGATACGGACAACGATGATGATAAAATCAATATCAAACAGTCTTTGGGGGATACATCTACGGAACCATTACCTAATGTAATAAGTATCGATATCGGTACCTATGTACAAGGGTCAAATAAACTTTGGAAAACAAGTCATGATACATCCAGTAAATTTTTCAAAACAAATACTTTTATCAAAGAATTAGGTATTAATATCGTGACTTGGAATTATCTTAACGACGGGGTGCTAATAAATCTTATTAAAAATTTGTATGTGCCATTTGGCATCCCGTTCGACCCTAAGTTGTTTTATAAGGATGGGATAAAGCTGGAGCAAGTCTAACTTAAAGACTTTTTTGTAAACAAAAGTGCTTGCCGGGAGACAACCCGAAATGTATTTTCAATTTTGTTATCGAGTCTGTCTTCCCAGGTAGTCGATACAGCGTATCTAAACCCTATGGATACGGCGTATTGACCCCGACCTGGACGTTATCCATTTTATTTTTCTGCACTTAAAAATATTATTGTCATACTTGTCGATACGGCGTATTCGTTAAACGAATACAGCGTATTCGACCTCTGACCCGTATGTAGGATTTTTAATACAGGTCTCAATACGGCGTATCCTGAATCATGGATACGGCGTATCGACTTCCTGTACAGTTTTCTTTTTAGTTTTTAACCGACGATTATCCGGAGATAGAATTGCACTTGTTTTCTAAGCATTTATACAGGAACCTTACTGGACGATTGAATGAATTTGGTGTGCTTGTTTTCTGGAATCTATGTGTGTTGTAGTCATGCTGGTATTCAGACACATTTACAACACACATCCTTGCTCATATACGCAACATAAAGGATCATACCGAGCAAATCTCAAGGGAGTTTTCTGTTCTAATTCTTTAATTTCATGTTATATTTATACAACGAGGGCGTTGTATATTTCAAGTGGGAGAAGAAGAATTAGAACACTTACTTGTCCTAATAATATGTCTAATTTATGTCAGAATTAAAAAATTTAGCATATTTATTGTGAAATTATTAGTTACATAGCCCGCACACATAACCTTAATTTTTAATTGTGAGGATTTAGCCTTATCCGTTTCCTAATTTTTACCCTAAATTCCACAAAAATATGAGTGTGCCGGTGACTGTAGTAAACTTTAGAACTTGGCTTGGTATACTACTCGAGACCACAATAATAAGCATTATTTTTAATAGATGGAGTGACCTTTCTAAACTAGTAAATTTCTAGGATTACACCAAAAAAGCCTATACATATTATGATATTAATTAACCACACTAGTTAGTTAACCCCCGTATAAACCCTTTTGTTTACTCTCATTTTTATAGTAAGATAACCCTAGAAAAACCTGCTGAGCCATACCTTTCGTTTGTTACACCAAAGTATGTTTCGTTACACCTTTACACCTTAACCTACCATATAGATTACGTCATTAATCGGTTGCTAGTTGCTTTTGTGTAAAGTATTGTATTTCCTGTTGCAATGCATATTTTCTATCTATGGTTAGGTCGGGAAATTGCACAATGCAATTAGGAATGTGAAAGTAGTTTATCTTAGTGCTCGTGTAGTTACTACTTTCAATAGTATGATCGGATTAATTATTAAGATTTATCATGTTCGTAAAGTGGTAAAAAATATACCTTTATTCAGTTTATTAGTTTATTTAAAAAAAATCAAAAAAACAGAAAAATAAAAAAAGAGTGAGAGAGAAAAAAGGAGAGGTTTGTGAGATAATCGATTCGTCTAAACTTAACCGATTCAATTATTTATGATGATCGATTATTCGTTGGTACATGTTATAAACCAACGATGTAAAGTTTTGTTGTATAATATTTTTAGTTGGTCACAATATAAACCAACTATGTATTTTCATGTCTCAAGTGGTAGATATAGCCACTATTGTTGTTGATGTGTCGTTGTGAGTAGGTATTTTATGTATCAAGTTTTACTATTTATTTTATGCCAACTATACCTAAATACAACACTTTAACGGTCAGTGTACCCGGTCAAGATGTAGCTTCGTTGGTAAGTAGGGTGTCGATCACTAAGAGCGAGAGCGTTAATATATAATCTATCAGTATTTTAGTTATCTATGTTAGTACTAAATTAATCTAATTTATGCTAAACCTAAGTTAAACCTAAACTAATGATAAGGGGGTTTCAGCTTGAGAGACTAGCACGTGGGTTAGTTATCTAACCTAAGGTTTTGATGACAAGTAAAGCAATAAACACACACAAGAAGACAAACAAACGATAGAGAAGCGGTCGAGAATAATGTAAGAAAAACGTATCAACCATAAATAATCCGATAAAACGTAGGTTTGTTTATTAGTGCAATGATTGACTTATCTCGAAGGGCATATCATTCCTAGACTTAGGTGGTACTTCTTCCTAAGACCTAGACACGCATAAAGCAATTAGACGCATCCGCATAAAGCAAGCATTTGTTGATTATAATCTATCTTAGGAGATTATTAATGGTGCTCTTACTAAACCATAGCTCATGGAGACTTTACCTACTTACTGCTTAACGACTCTTTATATACTAGTAGTCCACTGTCCGAGTCCTTACCAATGTAATAAGAACGTACTCGTTGATACCAAGGTCACCTTATGGCTCAACTAAGCTCACTAAACTAAAGGCAATGATAGGTCAATATTTGTGATCCTATGATTCTAGATATATAAATTGCAATATGAAGAGCTATCCCGGACTCTTAGCCTACACCCAAACAACACCAAAGTTGCAGCGCATTAAATATGTAGGACTAGACCCAGTTGAATGATAGGACGCATACTTAAGCACGTAAACAAATATAAATTGATAAACATAATCAACAATCAATGATAAATAAAGCAATCAACTAAACATTAGATCTTAATAAACATGACTGATACCTAAAGGTATCAGCCGATAGTCATTGTAAAAATACACACGGTTTATATATGAACGATTACAATAAATAAACCTTAATCGAACGTGTATTCAGTTGTGCGAAGATTACAAGAGTTTTCCTATAATCTTGAGTCTCTTTTCTGACCTTCTAGGCTCCTTTATTCGTCTATTGGTCGACTTGGTGGTTTAGGGATTCACTTGCATACCTAAAACTGAGTTTAGGGTCGTCTATTTATAGAGTCTGGAATCGCGTCGATACGCCGTATCGGGCAATGTGGGATACGGCGTATTGGGGATTTCTTGGAGTAAGGACCACGTTTGATATCTTCCAGAATATTTTATTACTATATTGTGAATACTACGTATTGATGTCTCTTGAATACGGCGTATTGGGTCTTCAATCCATCGTGGTTATATGTGAAGAGTAGGCACGGATACGCCGTATCTTCTTGATGGATACGGCATATTGATGTAAAACTAGTTAGTTCTTCTTCGTTGACCAAAGTATTATATACGGCGTATCGTTGATGTGGATACGGTGTATTCTTCAAAGTCAGGCAATGGTCTTTTGATTCGTCAAAGTCTTAGATACGTCGTATAGGTCTATAATAATATGGCGTATTTGCTGTTAGATCAGTAGACTTTCTTGAACTCCTCATTTATGCTCCAAAATGCGTGCCTTTTAGTCAGTCTTCACCAAGTACTCCATAATTACTGCAATTCTTAAATACAAACGATTAAGTAACAATTCTTTGCAGTAATCATACAAAATGGGTTAATTACATGGGATAAATGATGCTATAAAATAGACGTTATTTGATGTCATCAAATATCCCCCCACTTGAATCCTACTTGTCCTCAAGTAGCCTTTAGAAGTTTATAAAAATGTATCCCTAAGGATATTTTCTGTTAAAGCATTTATTTGATCTATTACAAGTACACAACCAAACACCTCACGAAATAGGAAGATGAAAACACTCAAATCACTCAACTAATCTATGTGGTAACATGTAACTAATTCGCTTAATTGCTCGGTCGTGACGAGTATTCTATCATAAGCTTGGCAAGGATACACATCTCCACCACTAAAGCTAAGGAGTAACAAGTTTATAAAGGTAAATATGGGTTTTTGTATGGAAAGGCTTACGGTTGATCATTCTACAATCTTTCACCAGAAGTACCACTCCAACAAGGCAGCTGAAGCACACATACATGGCCGTAACGACGGAATAGACATGTGTGTTCGATCACATCCTCATTCGAATTTAACCAACGGTTAGGATGAAGAATGATATAGGGTAGGAACCTTCTAACTTTCACCAAAAGTCATAAACCAACGAGGCAGCTGAGACATGCATACATGGCCGTAACGACGGAATAGACATGCACGCTCGTACACATCCTCATTCGCGTAAAACCAACGGCTAGTCATTAGGAAAGAGAAGTAAATTTTTGTTAAATAAAAATTACGAAACAAATAGATTAAGTCTAAAATACAAGTTGCTAGACACTTTTTCCCGACCATTACCATGATAAAGACACAACTATTTACAACGTCTTGATCATAGATCAAAAACAACAACCTAAGTTGGCATTCCCGTAACGGTCAACTTTCCAATCATCCCATACTTTACATACTTTACAAGGCAAGTGGCGATATCTTCTACTTTATACAATACTCTACATCGTCGATTTTTATCAACGAATAATCGATCCTTCAATTCCTTTGGTAGTTGCGAAACGATTATCTTCAAACTTTCCTTCTCTTTTTTTTTGCGATTTTTCTAATATTTTTGATTTTTTTTTGCTAACACTATACTACAAAACTTGGTGTAATTTCACCATCTTCATGATCATAATAATTCTGGATAATTCCTTCGGTAATTCTTCATTCTTCGGGCGTACCATTAATTGTGATGGTAGTAAAAATACATGAGTTTTGACTATAACATACATTCCCATTTGCGATGTGCAAATTTCTTCCAACCGTACCAAAGATAGAAAATTTTGACACAAGACTCGGGAAATACAAACTTTACACTTTAAGCAACTAGCTACTGTAAAATAAACTTAATCTAACAGGGTAGGCTAAGGTGTAAGGAAATAAACAATTGGTGTATTTCCTAAAGGATTGGCTCTACGGGTTGTTCTAGGGGTATCTTACTCTTAAAGTGAGAGTAAACAAAGGGTTTATACGGGGGTTAACTAACCAGTGTAGTTAGTTTATAAGCAACATGTAAAGGCGTTTTAGGTGTAATCCTAAAATTTACTGATTTAAACAAGTTACTCCATCTAAATCCATAGTACTCGTCATTGCGGTCTCGAGTGATATACCAAGCCAAGTTTTAAAGTCTACTACATCACCGGCACACTCATATTTTGTGGAATTTGGGTAAACATTTGGAAACGGATAGGTTAAATCCTCACAATATCTAATAAGGGTTATTGTGTGCGGGTTATGTATCAAGTAATTTCACAAAAGTACGTAATTTAAGCATTTTAGTGTGAAAAATAGGATAAGTGTACATTCTAATTCCACTTGAATTATACAACGTCCTCGTTGTATAGATAAAACATTAAATACGGGAATTAAAAAGAATTAGAAAGAGAAACTCCCCTGATATTTGCTAGGTAGATTCTCCATGTAGATTTATTGAGCAAGAATGTGTGTTGAACAACCGCCTTGATGCTTCAAGACTCCAACACTTCAAGATCTCCAGATTTGTAAATTCTCCACCAATATTCGTCGATATTTCTTTGCTTCTAAGGTCTTCTATAAAATATAGAAAAAAACGTATATTCCTATCTTGGTACCTACGGTTAATTTAAACTAAACTGAACAAACTAAATACGGGTCAGTTTTGGTGAATATGCCGTATTGCCAGAACTGACAATAATGTTTTTAAAGTGCATAAAAAGTAAAGACTGATAACGTCTAGACAATCAATACGCCGTATGGTATGGAGCGGATACATCGTATTGATGTCTGGGAAGACAGACTCTATAAAATTAAATAACATTCCGGGTTGTCTCCCGGGAAGCACTTTTGTTTACAGCGAAGTCTTTAAGTTAGACTTTTCTTCAGCTTCTCACTCGGTGCGCGTAACCATCCATCCTTCGTCCATCATCCGAAAGATTTCCTGGGTTTAAGTCGCACTGGCCTTCTTCCCTTGTGATTGTAAGATCGTCGTATTCGTCTTCTTTTACAGCAACATATTCCTCTTCATCATTGAACAAATATTTGATCATCTTGTATCTTTTTATTTGGCAGACCGGCACCTTGTGAGTTTCGATACCACATAACTGATGTCCCTCTTCATGAGTTTCGTTTTTATATTCCCCATCATCATAATTGTGGTAGTAAATCTCATGGCTCTTCCATCTTTTCCAACAATCATTGCTTGATTCATCATCACGGATCAAGCCCTCCATGATAGCTTTATTCCTCAAGGCTTCGTCTTTTAGTTTGCTATCTTCTAGAGCCTTATACCATTCAAGGTTCTGTATGGAGCGATGTTTCAATATGTAAGATCGGGAAAATTTCAGCCATTACAATAACCATCCTTTCTCCAACTACAGGTTGGTCATTCCGAACATCCAGTTTTATAGTTGAAAGGCATGTAAGTATGTTTGACTGGTTTCGGTTCCTTCCATATTCCATTATCAAGCCATGGTTTGTCACACACCCATGGTACATTCTCGTTCCATTCGTAGATCCAATCGTCTTTGTAATCTTCATAGGTTTTAAACCCTATAATATCCTTTGTAAGTAAGTCCGGATCTACTTTGAAAAGATAATTAAATTCATTGAACGCCAAACAGAGAGGTGTCTCGTAATAAAAAACATCAGTTTCTATCCTAAAAATTTCGGTGGGTTCTTCCTTATCACTCCAATATTCTTCAAGACTAGAAGATTCATCATCAGATACCTCAATTTCATCACCGCCCATTTTACAGTAATCCCACAAAGCTCCTTTTGTTAATATATCCATCGTTTTATAGTTTATGAACTTTGTAGCCAACCAGCCTTCGAATCTTGGATTGGTTGGGTCCCATTTTATTATGGGAGTGTTATTTCCCTTGATGCAAGAAGGCGGTAGTATTTTCCCAAAAAAAATTGCAGTTTAAGTCGACCACAAAGTCATTGATTCTTTTGTTTTTATAAATCATTCTTCGTACACCTTCAACCTTGCCAATAAGATTGGGAAAACAACAACTCTCAGTTTATCATGATCTACATTGGGTAATTTGATTGGGTCAATAATCTTTAGGTAGTATTCAATATGCTCAACTGCGTCCTTCCCATTTGTTCCACCAACAAAAAATTCTCACCAATAACTTCTAGCAAAATAATCACGTTCTACGCGACTTACGGCAATACCAACAACGCAAAAAACCCCAAAGACCTGATTTACCCCGGGATACCTAATTTTTCCCTGCTAATTCTTCCGTTCTTAATAGTTCCTTAGGTCGGGATGTTTATTTTTCACATTCATTTTAGAAAACACAAAAATCATACCTTTTTGAAGTCATCAATTCTCCGACCTTGTTCATAGCTGAGGCTCCCCTGATGGAAACTTTCTTGATTTTCAACCATCGCATCTGCCAAAGAAACATTAACTATGACTCAATGGCATCCATATTCTTCAAACCTACTGATGGGGCATTTGTTTCTCAACCAAATTAGGAATACTATTTATAGGTTCAGGTTTTTGCCTTCTTTTCATATTTCAATATACCAGTACAACTACCGATGAGGTGAAAAGTGACAATGCAAATATGTATAGCTAATGGCACTCTATGAATATCAATTGTGTGTAACAAAGTTACTGTAAAATAAAAGTTCACAAACCAATAAGAGCAAAAGTCAGTAAGTTGAACCCAAATAAGCCTAATTAAGTATAACAGTTTGAAGAAACCTAATTTGAATAACGATAAATCAAATAGGCTAAATTCATCCTAAGATTGACCAATAATGAAATTCACATAAGCATACATCCCATTCTAAGTATATGTCTATAGCTATTGTTGATAGGCCTAAATCTCAAATCAAAACAATTTAAAAAAAAATCCCTAATATCTGTTTTTCAGCTGGGATTGGTATTGTTGTATATTTCCTTATTCCTAAAAATTCCTGTTTCTATTTTTAGTCTTTTTCAACTTTCCACAACCAGAAAAGTGATGTTTGGAGGGATGATGCAGTCATTGTAGGGTGACGAATAGTTATTACTTATCTTTCTGACTCTATTATTTTCCTTCCGATACTGTAAAATAAACCTTATTAGCTTTACAAAATAAACAAGCTCATAAGTCGGGAAAATAAGCTAATCCAACCATCTGACCTCATATGCATCCCCTCACACTGTTTTTAAACCATGACAACATTGCAAAATTAGATTTATAGGGCAGACAAAACTTTTTCTTTAAGTTTTCAAAATTCAGTTCGTATAAAGATACCTAACTGATTCGAAGAATGTGGCGACACAAATAAAGGGTTTCTTACATAAATATAAGGCTATAGTCGTAGAACGTAACTTACATATAACCACCGAAGATTCAGAACACCATCTAGCCATTTGTCACTTCTCGCCACAGCTTCAAACCAATTCGACATCTTAAACGCCTGATGTCCATAACTATCAAAATAACCTGCTGGTTTAGAACCTAAAATTAAAAACCCATAAAAACAAAACCCAAAAATTGACATTAAAAATCACAACTAACCTTAATATTATAAATAATCCTTGAAGCTTCTACGTTTTCATGACCTAAAAAAATTCAAAATCAATTAGCATAAACTAATAACCTATAAAGCCAAATCTCATCAAATTAACATTTTTAGGGGACCGAAACCCCCAATTCCAATAACCTATAAAAACCCACCAAAACCCCTCAATTAACACATAATTTCAACCAAATCTAAAAAAAACAAAAAATACCTAAAAACCCACCAAATCTATAATATGTGAGCAATGGATCTTGGGAAGTTTTAGATCTATGAATTTGCGGAGATAAAACAATGAATATGCGTAGGGAGCTTCTAGTCTATGAAGTGTTTGAGAGACACGTATTAAGGGGAGGGATGGAAGAGAGATACGTGGTGAGAGGTGAAGATTAAATAAAGCACTACTATGAGAAGCGGGTATGGAGTATAACTTTAGCCGAAGCGGTTTTGGATCTAAAAGTATAAACCGGGCGGATCTGCGGGTATGGGCTAGACAACACTACACAAAAACGGGTCGAGTACTAATCGGTTGGGTCAGTAGGCGGGTCGGACGCCGGGTTGGGCCATCACATTCGGGCCGGCGATCCTGGCTTTTGTATAGTCTTATAATATCCTCCAGCCATGGCTGGCATGAGTATTCTTCTTAGGCCGCGTACCATACATGCATGAGACATTTGTCTCCGCACTGTCACTAACTGTTATGATGTACGATCTCACGTATGTGTTTCGAGTCTTTGTCATGATATTGTCAATGATTATAAAAACGTTTTTCACTTTAAAAACCCAAATTGTTACGTTTGACTCTTCTAATTGTGTGAATTGATAAATCCGTTACTTGTACTATAATTATCATGATATATTTATCACTTGCAATATAGTAAGGTGTTGAATAATCGTTCAATGAAAGTTAATTAATTAATGTAAGGGTGTCGTAATCATGGTTCTAAAAGGCGCGCAAAGGCGCGAGGCGTGACCTCCACGCCACGCAATAGACCAAGGCTTGGGCTTAAGGCTTGACGTGAGATGAAGAGTGAAAAAACACGATAAGACGCGATAAAACGTGATGCGTGAAGGCTTTTTTGAATTCAATTTCGATAAAAATCGTATTTTTATATAAAAATGAAAAAGATTACATGCAAAGATAGTTTCTTGACTTTATTCTTTATGTATGACACTTTTTGTAAACTCAATATATTTGTAATATGATATAAATATATAATTTTATAAATATTTTGTGCCGCTTTAAGTCACGTCTTAAAAACGTCATGACTCGCCATGGCTCGCAAAGGCGTGAGGCTTGGCCATGCCGCCACACCGCGCCTCACGCTATTTATAACCTTGGTCATAATAACTGTCTGCTACTACTTCCACTACTACAAAAAAATCTCATTAGGTACGGTTTTTAAGGCTATTTGGTACGGTTTTAAAACCGTACCAGATAGGAGCGTATCAAAAAATAAATTATTATTTGGTACGGTTTTGAACCGTAGCAAAAAATGTTTATTTGGTATGGTTTCTTTCCAACCGCACCAAATACCTTTAACACCTCAGCAGCACAAATACTTCTTTTCTGGTACGGTTTTTATAAAAACCGCACCAAATTTGTTTGATTAAAAAAATAATTTATCGTTCTTGTCCAAAACCTGTAACCAAACACCACTGTAATATTTTCCACAGGAAACCCAAAAATTGCAGCACACACAAACTTAACATTCAATATAAACATCAACAGACGCAACAATCTACGTTAGACAAAAGTGGTATCCATACAATTGTTTAAACGTCATCATCACGAAAGTATAAAAACTTAACTATTGTGGAGCTGTTGTATCTAAAGAAATAACCACGCCCCTATAAAACTCGTTCAAAATCATATAAGCCGTTTGGTTGATATCCAACGGTGTTAGATGGCGTGTATCATCCCAAATCTATAAAAACAAATGTAGATATATAATAGTTTACACATGTGAGTTAGATTATTATGAGATTAATAACGCCATGAGATAAGTTTTCAATCAATATCTGTACGTGTTCTAGTAAGCAAGTTTAACTAAGCAAGTTTAAGTGAATGAGATAAGTTTATAGTTTTCATGCTATGTTACTACTATTTCAAGATTTTGAGCAAAAAAGATAGAAATTGATTTGGCACATGCTCATTAAAATAATTTTCCTGTTTGGTTTTGATCCATTCACTTAATGCAAAACTGCAATAGCAGACGACCCACGGCAATCCCTGCCAACCCGCAAGTATAAATCTGTTCTCAAGTTGCTACATTCTTATGCTAAATATGTTCTCAGGTCGCTACATTTTCAGGCCTATATTCAGCTATCAACCCGTTTTATACTAAAGACATTGTACAATATGTAGCTAAGACATTCAATATCTCCCTTAGCCACTCGGTTAGACTCAGCAGTGATAAAAAAACTTTGTACTCCATTCACAAATTCTGGGTCACTAATGTTCATGCCGTACATCCATTTTCGGTCCTTCTGAAAATTTAAAACAACATAATAAATAATATGCATGTACGAATGAAATATATGTGTTCACATGTGGCACATCCTAACCCACCTTTTGAATATTTTATCTCATATGCGTATACGTTCTAGCGGGTTGACTATTTAAGAAAAAAATCGGCAACATTTCCCCCAACTCCCCAAGCATGCGTATAAAACGCAAACTCGAAGGAGTAAAGAGAAATGTATACCGATTTTTTCTTAAATAGTCGACCCGCTAGAATGTATACGCATCCTAAATGAGACAAAATATTCAAAAGGCAGTCCCAAACGGGGACTGCCCGAAACTAATCTCTATTAGATTAGTTTCGGACGGGTATTAACTAAGTTCATATAAGGATCTACTTATAACTTCTAGATGCACATGCTATAGATACACAAATAAACTTAGCAACTATATACATATATATAAGTATTTAAAACTAATAACAAAAGCACAAACAATGTTACAAATAACAAACAAAAAATATAAACTTACCTTATGATTCGAACTTTTCTAATATGAGTTGAAAAACTCTAGTTTGGATACATGATGAAATTTTTTATACCTATACAAATAAATAAAAAATATTAGTTAGCATAAAAGAATTAGAGTAAGTAAAAATAAATAAAAATGTAACTATTACTTTTTATGTAGTTTTATGAGGTTTAAGTTAAGTTTATTATGGTTGTTGATGAAGTGTTTAATGTAATGGTTTTGAAAGATTTAAGTTGAGAAGAAGTAAATGTGGTAGGAGGAATGAGAATGAGAATATGGGTTAAGGGTGTTAGGTGAATGGTGAGCAAGTTTACGTTAGGGGAGCATATAATTTGAATTTTATTTTGGTGTGGTTACCGAAAAACCGTAGCAAAAAATCAACAATTTAGTACGGTTTTATGAGAACCGTACCAATAAATGATTATTTGGTACGGTTTACAAAATAACCGCACCAAAAAATGAATAAAACTGCACCAAATTGTTGTTTTTAGGTACGGTTAAAAAAACGTACCAAATGACTTAATTTTTATTTTTTGGTATGGTGGAACCGTACCAAATTGCCTTACCAAAAAATAGTTTATGTAGTAGTGTTCTCGAGTACGTACAATGCATGCTATTGTGAGTGCCCGCTTTGTACGTATATTGATTTGAAGCAGCATAACACACAAATAAATGAACAAAAAAAATCTTGGTACGTCACTGTAAAGGGCATCCCGCAATAAGAGTTATATGAAAAGATTTATAAATCTTGAATGGTTTATAAACTAAGCCACCATAATGAGAAAGAGTTTAAGATGACATATTGACAAAAGAGGTGAGATCATATAGAACAATATCATCTTAAAAAACAAAAGAACACATACTAGTTATTCATTTATCATTAAATAAAAAAAATAATTAAAAAACTTTACTTTTCACATCTTTTTTATAAATAAAATATCTTTCAAACGGTAAATCGTCAAATGATAAAAAATACACCATCGCGACGAGAATTAAATCATCTTTCTATAGAGGGACACTTTTATATAATATAGACGGACTTTTTTTTGATTTTTTTTTCAATTACGTCTTTCAGATGTAACTAAAAAAATTGATTTCATATACTTTTGACGATTTTTTAGAGGCCGTTTGTTTTACATAGAGGTTTAACAATAGGTTTTACTTTAAGATATGTTCCAAAAATTTGGGATGAATACTACTAAAAATGGCCCACGTAAAAAAATATTATACAAATAAAAAACCAATATGCATGTGACAGGAAAACAAATCAAATGGTCCATAATGTTCCACGTCCCATTATGAGATAAATACACAATGAATTTTCAAAACCTCATGCATCAGACTACTTTTGAGGAAGCCTGCATATTTAGCTTATGTGGGCCCTTTACAAACCCATCCCCTCAAAACAAACATAGTAAATGATGCCAAACCCAAATCCTAAAGATAAATCACTTTTACCAAACGGGCCCTTAGTGTTAAAATTTCCGCCAAAAAAAATTACACGTGATTTGTAAAATCACTTGTGATTTGTTGTTTCTAAAAATCACGTGCTATATCATAAATCACATGTGATTTCACAAATTCACTTATGATTTTTAGAGTAATAAATCACGTGTGATTTCATAAATTCATAAAGCGCATGTGAATTTACAAATTTACGTGTGATTTTTAATGTAAGAAATCACATGTGATTTTTCGAATCGCGTGTGATTTTTTTTAGGCGGAAATTTAAAAAAAAAAGTTCATCGAAAGTATATATAAAAGTGCCCGTCTATAGAAATATAATAATTTAATTCTCTTTGCGATGGTATAATTAAATTTACGTCAAACGAAAAAAAATATATCATCGCGACGAGTATTTTTTTATCATTCTATAGGGGGCACTTTTATATACTTTCGACGAACTTTTTTCTGAATTTTTTTTTCAGTCACGTCTGAAAAAATCACATGTGATTTGTATCACGATTACATGTGATTTTGTAAAATCACATGTGATTTTTTCAGACGTGACTGAAAAAAATAATCGAAAAAAAGTTCGTCGAAAGTATATAGAAGTGCCCCTCTATAGAAAGATGATTTAATTCTCGTCGCGATGGTATGTTTCGTTTT